>NW_004624736.1:33659616-33706086 GCF_000247695.1 Heterocephalus glaber | reverse complement strand
GATGCATATTGAGGCCATATTCTTAAGTGAAATAAATAGGACACACATGTGTAAATACCAAATAGTTTCTCTAGTGTGAAAAACTGAAAGTGTAAATAAGGGTTAAAATGATTAAAATGAATAATTGATAATTTGAAATAGGAAAAAAGGTCCAAAGAGGAAGGGGTGAAGGGAGGGGAAGGGGAAAGGAAAGAAGGGAAAGGAAAAATTATGAAAAAAGAAAAAGAAATGAAAATGATGTCTATTTAAATGGGGAAGGGTGGAGGGGGTGAAGGGCGCACAGGTAATGGGGAAAAAATAAGAATCAAGATGCATCATGTACATGTACAAGCACCCAATGATAAATGTAAACATATTGTATACCTAAAATGTACCAATAAATGAACTTAAGAAAAAAAATTTACATCCACAAGAGGCTTATCAATTTTATTAGCCTTTTCAATGTCTAACTTTTAACTTTGGTAATCTACTATGGGTATATTTCCTTTACCTAGTTAATTTCTATATCCAGATTTTTATGATTTTATTTATCCATTTTGCTTGAATTTTATTTTTGCCCTTTTCATATTTTCAGATCATTCTTCACTATGTGTACATGTATCTTTTTCTTTTAAAACAAATTTACTTCTATCGCACAAATTTTGATATATGGTTTCTTAATTTTACTACCAAATATTTTCTAATTTATTATGGTTTCTCTTGTTGACTCATGTGTTATTTAAAACTATACTTCTAAATTCTAAATATAGAGATATTTTCTACTTCCCTTCTTGAAACTGAATTTTTAGCTGTATTTCACTATACTCAGAGAATAAACTGTACCTCTGAATCTTCTTCAGGTTTACTTTATGTCTCCTTACATGGTTCATTTTTGTAAGTGTACTAAGAATACTTTAAAATGTGAAAATGCATTCATAGTTTAGGTTCAGTATTCTCTGTCAAGAAGCTTAATTTAGTTAAAAATAATATCCTTCATTTTTTAAAGGATTTCATATTTAGAATGAAGCAACAAAACCTAAAACATCATTATTTTCTCATTATATTTAATCTCTAGTTATTCTTTAGCTATCCTCTCTGCCTCAAAGCCCTTTTGTCCACATTAATCCATAGTTTAGTCTTTAGAGGCTTACCTCAAATGCTATCTTCTCAAGAAGGCTTTTTTACTCCCCAGTTGGAAATACTCTTTTTCATTTTCTAAAATTGGTAGCACTTTATCTATAACTTTAACTAATGTTGGAGACGTTTATGTTTATTATTCACCTATTAGATTACAACATCTGGGAGGTTTCAACTTGGAGAATTCATGTTCAATTCCCAGAAATCCATGCCTGAACTGTGCTTCAGAAATCTTTTTATGGCTGACTAAATGAATATATTCACAATGACTCAAAGTCTAAAGTGATCAATAACTCTACTCATAAGTGTTAGTCCTCTTTTATAGTCTACTCTTTCCTCTCCTTGCTTATTGAAGATGTGATGTGTACATCCACAAACTCCCCACAGTAAATGTAGTCATTACGTACTACTAACAAGCACTAATAAAAAATTTTACAAAGCGAGCGAAGAGTGGGAAATGCTGAATAATTTAATTAACTGGTCAATTGTTGAAGAGTGAAAATAAAGCTCATTGTATGTTTTTGTGTATGTGCATGTGTATTTGAGACAATGTGTATATGATCTCACATTAATAGTTACAGATAAAACTTGACCTGTTTCCCTATATACCAGGTAATTTTGATTGTTTTCACAAATTATATTTTAAAGAACAACTTTATATACTATGCATTCTGACAAATGGTGGACAATATGTTTCATTCATTTATCCAACCAGAAAATGCTGACATTTATTGACCACTTGCTTCATAGCTGATGCTGGCCTTGGTGTTATAAATAGACACAAGGACATTTAAAATGCAATTGCTACCTTTCTACGAGGCAGACATTCTGTAACGGATAATTAGAATATTTTATTGTTCATAATTTAAAGTATATGTTTTGAAAAGGGGTCTTGAGTTTTCATGTTGATTTCTGTGTAAAATTCTATTAAATTATGTATTGATGTTGTGCTATGAATTTTAAATTATAGAACATAAAAGAAAGAATTATACAAAAGTAATCACTATAATTTCTTTCAAAATATTTACTTCCAAACTGCTTTTGATGTTCTCTTATTTCTTTTGTATAAACAATAACACACAAGAAATTTATTTTATAATCATGTGCTATGAAAATCTTCTCTCAAGATTATAATCTCCTTTGTTGCTTTGAGAGGAAACTGAGCTCAGACTTAACCATTAGAAATACAATTATACTGGAGTTTTCTTCATGTCAGTTTTTTCTGTAGGATCGCTTCTCTATGTCTTTTAAAATCCCCTCAATTATTTTGTGAAACAAGATGAGCTATCATTGAAGGAATAACTGTACTACAGAAGTGCTGTGAAGCTGGTGCTGTGAGAGCCTGGGCAAATAGTGGCTCCTTCCTTCCTCACCAGAAGGATCTAGGAATGCTGGGATGTAGTTAGGTAGTGGCTGATTGGGCAAATATTTTGGGAAATGGACAAAATAATTCAAACATATTCAAAATTACAAATACTCTTTGAAGGAAGGTAGGTAGACAGATCATTTGTCAAATCTTGTGAAATAAAACAGAAGTTTATTTCCTGCTCAGATAAATTTCCACTGATTATTCATGAGCAGCAGTTGACTTCAGATAAGAATTTTCTAAACAGAACCCAATTGCACAATAAATACAGTGGTGCCTCTGTTCACAAACTTAATTATTTGCACAATTCTGAGCACAGACCAAATTGGATGAGAACCAAATCAATTTTAATGGTTAGGATCAATATTGACCTTGTAGGGAATTTTGATTTGGTTCTTGTCCAATTCAGTTTGTGACCAGAATTATGCAGTTAAGTACATGAACCATGGTACCATTTAACAGCAAGAATCAGCAAATTAGTTCATATCAAATTTAAAAGTTTCTGCACAACAATGGAAAAAATAAAGTGAGAGACAACCTACAAAATGGGCAAAAAGATTCAAAAATATTTTGTCATCTATTCCTTGAACAGAGACTAACATCTAGAATATATAAAGAACTAAAAAAATCAAGAGTCCCCAAAATAAAAGGTCCAATCAATCAAAAAAGATAGCATATTGCCACACATCATACCCACTTTTATTTCAGCATAATCCATAATAGTTAAATCTTGGAAGCAACTTATATGGCCATAAACAAATGGATGAGCAATGCAAATATGGTGTTTATACATAATTGAGTATATTCTGCCATTAAGATTAAACCTGAGTCATCTGCAGGAAAATAGATACATTTTAACACCATAATATTAAGTGAAATAAATCAGACGCATAAACTTAAATATCATATGGTCTGTTATGAGAAACCCAAATAAAAATAAATTGAAGAACAAAATAAAAGAGAATAAGAAACAGAGAGATAAATCTTTTGCAAATGAGGAGACCAAGAGATGGGGGGAGCAGGGAGTGAGGGGAGAGGTGATGAAATAAAGAATTAAGACGTGTTATGTCCATGTACCAACTCCCCATGAGGAATGTAATCATTATGCACTACAAACACGTACTATTAAAAAATAAAAACTGTAAAAGGTGTGCCAGAGGACTCAGAATCCTTGCACCTCATGACTTTCCATCCCATACAGTTGTTGTGATGCAAATTATGAAAAGCATACATGGATAGCTGTGAAGCAGGACTCTTCTGTTTGTCTTCCTTTGAGTAGAACATTTGGGTGATCCCACCTAACTACAAGGAAATGTGGACAACTGGGAAAACTTATCTAGTTCAAGAAGTTGAAACTTGTTTAGGGACAATCTAGCTGTTTCTACAAAATTACTGACTAGCTCCTCTCCTTTTCTTTCATACATATGTGAGTGTGTGTGTGTGTGTGTGTGTGTGTGTGCGTGCGTGTGTGTGTTTGTTAAGCACATTGCTCCTGATGAGGAAGACTGGATGGATAAAATTGTGCCTCATGGAAGTTAGAATTGAAGCAGGACTTAAAGAAAAAAGCATCCTTCCCAGCCTTGGGCAGCTCCCCCTCTCACCCCCCACCCCTATAGCTATAACTCCCTATAGCTGTAACTGTTCTGTTACAGATAAAATTGACAGCTATATTCTGTAAACAAAGTTTATGACACTCTGTTCTCATATGATTCATAAGACACTGTCTTCTTTCAAGGCAAAGCTACAAAACTGTCTGCCCTTATCCTGTTCCAGTAAACTCACTTGCTACATCACTACAAAAACCATACCCTCTGACAAAATGTATAAAATCTGGAACTTCTCTTTATTCAAAATGCTCACCCACTTTAGACACAGAGTCTGTTGAGCCAGTATATACCTTAAACCTCAGATAAATCCTCCTGACTCCCATTTGGTCTCTTTTCCCTTGGAATTCTGCAACAGAACTACGTACATAAGATAACTCCTATACAATGAAATAAGTACTTCTTGGCATGGAAAATTTGTTGTATAGCACACAACAAGAAGGAATCCTTATGCACAAGTAGAGATTGCTTAACTATGAAAGAGACAACATTTAATTCAATTTTATAGTTTAAAATATTTATAACAGCACATGTTACAATAAGAAGGCAGTTCAGACACATAACCATGTCAAAAATCACTTCCTTGTATTTTCTTGTTTTAAATTATCTATACATCCCCCAGAAGCCTGTAGAAATCTTAATTCTTTGAGACAAATATTTGCAGGACTTCTTACTGCTAAGTCGGAGAAATGTGCTTAAACTAGGCTCTCCAAAGGGATAGACACACACCAACAACAAAAATAACTGGGCATATTCAGCTAAAAATTTTGATATAATCTTATTTCTACATTTGAAAGAAGCAGAGAATCAGAAATTTTTAAAAGTGATAATGCATGCTTACTATGAGAATGTGATTGCATTTTATCCTATCAGTAATAAGAATGAAGCTTAAGAAGAAAGGGATATGATCAAGAATCTTAACAAGAAAAGCATAAAAGGAGGCAGACAAATTAAAATATAACCACAATTTTTACTTGTCAGATAATTAAGGAATAAAGTATGGGGCTGAAAGTGGAACTGGAGTCTAAAGGAGGATTCAAATGACAAGGAAGATTAAAATTACTTTAGAGATTGGTTAGACCTTAGAGAGATACTAGGGAAATCTCACACACATAAGTCTCATTTTACCAAACTAGTGAAATTATCAAAAAAGTATGTTTTTAACTACTCTGAATAAGGAAAAGATTACTATGTACATACTGAAATATTTTATTTACCCTTTAAATAAATCTTTTTTTTTTCCAGTAGCAGGGATTGAACTCAGGACCTTGCGCTGGCCAGGCAGTCGTGGCACCACTAAGCTACATCCCAGTCCTCTTTTATTAATTCTTATTATGAACCACTATGAAACTGATGTTGTTTCTTATAAAATATTGATTAAAATATTAAATTACAAGTAAATTAAATATTGAATCACAAGGCAATTTTTAGTAAATATTTTATTTTCTATTTTTCCAGAAATGTTTCCCAGATAAATTAGATTATCACTGAAGTAATTGTGCCTTTTGCACTATTAACATAGAGTTTAACAGAAAATTTCTTCAAAAACATTAGCTTTATTGTACAGTTTTATGTAATTTTGTGCCTTATGTTCCTAAATATTTCCCTATTAGCCAGGCAAACTGTTATCCAAAATATTGACACATATGTCACTTATTTTTGTTTTCAACCTGAAGGTGTATTTTGATTTTTGAATTTCTATTGTTAAGCTGACTTTAATCACATTTCATATTCTTTATTTTTGTAACACTATATCATTATTTAAAGAAAAAGTTTAAATACTAAATAACTAGTTTCATATAAGGCATCTGTAACCACCACATATTTATCTCAAGTACTAATGACCTAACTTTATTCTGATTGAACCAAAACTTAATAGACTGGCCTTAAATATATTTTTTAAAGACTTAAAAGTTCAGACTCTTAAGCTATCTCCATCCAGTACTGCGTTGCATCTGAATGGCAAGACCACTCGACTTTCCCCACTGAGGGGCCTTGAGTGCTCAGTCCTCAGGTGACTACTACAGTCTTTCATCGTGTTTAGATATGTTTGAAAAATGGTACTTATTATCATTACTTCACATGGGCAATATACTCAATTCTATGAGAATCTCTAAGGAACCATTTAGCTTTGTTTTACAAAGAAATTGTTAAGCTTAAATAATCACATCACTTGTCTTACCTCAAAACACATTCAAATCTAAAGGATGCTCTGGGCAACACTGACCTAAAATACTGTAGTTGTTTGATTTGATTGATATTGAGGGCCTTATTTCACTCTACATTTGCTTTTCATAACTCTACTCTCTGACATTCTATGGGATAAAAAATGACTCCAAAATGTCTCTGAATTCAGTTCAAATGCTACTCCCATTTTTCTTACTCTCTTCCCAACATCCATGAGAGTAACTAAATAATAAATTATCCTTTCCACCTTCCTACCCCTCAGTATTTGTACATTAATTTTTCCAGAGAAATGAAAAGAGGAGAAGAAGGAGGGAAAGGAAAAGGTATTAGATGAAGAAAAAGAAAGAAGAGAGGAACAGTTTGGAAAGCTTCAAAGTTTCAGATCTAGTGAGTGGGAAATAAAGAAAAATAAATACCTGAATTTGAGAGTCATGCAAGATAAAAGAGGAATCATAAAGATGAGCATTATTTATTATACATTAGGACAGAGTGGAGCAAAGAATAAACCAGAACAAAGTCCTAAAAGATTTATGAATTTTCATGTGATAAATGAGAAAAAAATAATATTGGAAGAGAATGTAGAATGATTACAGTTGCTAAGTCAATCAACAGATGCCATTGGCCTTAACAGACTGACTCTTAGAAAGTCACTAAATATATTAGCAGGAACAATTCTAGTAACACAATAACAGCAATGCAAGTGCAGAAACATATAGGAAGAGCTATACACCACAATAAAAGCAAAATTTATCCCAGAAATATGATTGGTATAGCATCCAAAAATCAATAAATTTAATATACTGTATTTATAGAATAAAGAACAAAAGCTTCATGTGGATGAATAAAGCACATCTGACAAAATTCAACATCCTCTATGTTAATAACAACAAAAACCCAACAGACTTAGAAGACAAGAGAATTTCCTTAGTCTTATAAAAAGGGTTTAATAAAATGCCATGTTAATACAGTTAATGATAAAAAACAAGATGTTGTTCCCTTAAAATTCAGGACAAGACATGGATGTCTGATATTGCTGCTTCTATTTAACATTGTACTAAATTAGAAAAGAAATTAAATGTTCTAGTCAAAGCATCTAGCAAGGAAATTCAATAAAATATTGGAAATGAAGCAATAAAGCTAACTCTATTGCAATAGAGATATTTAAAAGAGATTTAATAGATATTTAATAGAGGTAATGTTGCCTATAAAAAAATCCTAAGGAAGGCACATCAAAAATAGAACTAATAAATTCAGCCAGATAGTAGGAAACAAAGTCATTATAGTAGGTATAGTAATATCTACTTTGCATAAATGGTCCCCAAAATTCAACAGTACACATAAAATCCAGTTAGGAAATTAAGAAAAGACATGAGTGTATAGTTTATCAAAGAAAATAGATAGCATACAAAAAAGAACATGAAAATATTTTGACATGTAGCCATCAGCAATATATAAATAATTTTAAGTCACACTGAAATACTACTTTACACTTACTTGAATTACTACTATAAAAACACAAAATAATGAATTTTGGAGATGGCATAGAGAAATTGGAACCTTCAAACACTGATAGTAAAAGGAGGGGTAGAAAATAAGAACCAAGATATATCATGTACAGATACAAATTCCCAATAATGAATGAGATCATATTGTATACCTAAAATGCACCAATAAACTTAATGAATTTAAAAAGTATAAAATACTGAAAATATTTTGGAAAATAATTTAGCAAACAATTCCTTCAAATATTAAGCATGGAATTATCATATCACATACAATTCCACTTCTACATATATACCCAAGACAAATAAAAGCATACATCCATATATAAATGTGTACATGAATGTTCAAAGCAGGGTTATTCATCATAGCCAAAAGTGGCTAGAAAGAGTTCCCAGATTTGCTAATAGCAATATTCGGCACCATTTATTCACCAGTGAGAGAAATTGTAACTTCTGCCCTTTAGACTGCCCTTTATCAACTGGAAAATATTTTCAGATTCAAGATATATGTTTTAGGGTAAGGCTTCTTTTTTATGCTTTATTTTCCTGTTGGTTTATATCATTGATACCTTCCACTTATATAGAACAAGCTTTAATCTATTGGTTTCATAGTAAGTGAATATAATTCCTTTAAGTACTTAATTTTTGTGAATATTAGGTACAGACTCTGTTCTTCAACTATTCATTTTATTTTATTCTTGCTGTGCTGGCACTAGTTTGAATACTGTTTAAAATCTGAGAAAAAAATTCTTTCAGTAAAAACCTACATTTATGGGAGTTATTAATATTCAGAGATAAGATGTTTCTTTTTCTTTGGTTTCTGGGATATTTTAGAAAATGCCAACTATAAGGAGGCTAGTATGTTTTTCATATTGTGAAACTGTGAAGATTCTCAGCATCTTAAACATCATTGCAATTTGGGAAAAAATAGACATTTAAAGAGAAGAAAGCTTATTACACTGCAATGCGGCTGCTGGGTACTAATTAGGTACAAGTTGTTCAAAAATTAAGTGGAATGTAATTAATTTCTGCATAAAGAGACTGCAAAAGAGAACTTTTGTCATGCCTGAAACTAAAAGAGGAGATTTCAAAAATAAAGAATGAAGGATCTTCCTCAGAAAATTAAAATGACGCCCTGGCTATCATAAAATGCAAGCATAGCATTATACTTCTGATACAATACCAATGAAAATATTATATGTAGACCCTAGATATTTTGTCTGTTAAAGAGCTTGTTCAAATTGGAAAACCATTTCATATAATGTTCTATTCACTTTAATTTTGTCATTTATTTTATGTAGAAGTAAGATTATCGGAAAGCTTGATCTATAAAAAAATCTATAAAATGATATGTTATTAAATTTTTATTCTATTTGAACTTTAACTACAGATAAACTATTAAAGTGACTTTCTTCTGTCTGGATTTTTTTACATCAGCAATTGATCCCTTAAACTGATTAACCATTGAGCCATTTTCTGTTTTCCTTAAAAACATAGTAGCTACCACAATATGCACTGCTTATGTTTAAGGTATAATTTGTACCTACACATATACTAGTTATATTTACAAAATGATCACAGTCTAGTATAATGCACCACATGAAGAACAGGAATGTCATCATTGCTGTTCCCAGTTTGATATTCAGAAGGAAAAAAAGGCTCTGGAAATGACTCTAAATATTATCCCCAGCTGTGTTCTTTAGAGGAGTCAGGTTGAAGTTCTGAATGTTGTTCATGTCTCTGTAATGAATGGATCTTCTCTCATAGTTGGATACAAGTTTCTATCTGTGCTCCTTAAATCTAACTTGTCAGATGTATTGTTCAAATCTCTTATGCCTTTCTTACTATTACTGTATTTTCAAAGGAAATAGTTCTATTGGTGGTAGCCTGAACTTTTTTTTAATTCATTAAGTTTATTGGCACATTTTAGGTATACAATATGATGACATTCATCATTGGGAATTTGTATCTGTACATGATATATCTTGGTCAAACTTTTATTTTTAATGCTTTTAATTATTTTAATCTACTGTAGGCTTTTGACCATTTTCTGAGCCTTATTGCCTAGATAAGATGACCAGTATTTTTGTTGCTTGCCAATGAAACAATTTACTTTGCTTACAAGAAAAGAACAATGTTTGATTCAGCCTTTGTAACCAAGAATACACTGCGACAAGAGACTAGAGGGAAAATGTAAGAAAATGGAAGAAATGTAAGCTTGATTATCTCCTAAGGGTAATGAAAAGCCCATTATCATTAGTGGATAGACAGCTGGTTGCCTCTGATACTCAGTTATGAAAGAAAATTAAATTATTCTCTATGATGACTATGATTAAAGAACTTATTGGAAGCAAATTGGGGAGGGGGTATCCTAGTCACTGCTATGATAGAATTTCTTGATGAGCAAAAGTAATTCAAAAAGCACAGCATGGGATACTCCAAAGACATTGAACAAGTTAAAGAAAAAGAATGACTAGGTCAAATCCCTTAAATTTGTTTTTTACATAGCCTGAAACAAGAGACACTATATAAACTGAAAAAGCTGTTATTTCTACCAGTGTCAAGGATAAAGTAAATTAATATATGATCTCCAGGTTGTCAAATTGCAGTGACAGTTGACTTCACTAACTGATTAGATTCCTTTTGTAAAATGTAGGATATAGTTTCTAAAAGTGTAAGCTCTACAATGTAAAATACTAATATATTAGGAATTTTAAAACATGATTCCCTAAAACTCTTCTGTCAGCTAAAACAGCTAGTTTAGATTTAGAATGTGGGGCTTTTGGAAAATTACTGGATCATAGGGACCCTAAAATTATCAGTGTACTAAGAAAATATGTCCCTTTCTCTCTCTTTATCTCCCTCTCTTCCCCTCCTTTCCTTTCCCCTCCCTCTCTCTCTCCTTCTCCCTCTTCCTCTCTTCCTCTTTCTCTCCTTCCTGGCTGCCCTGATGTGAGCAGCTTTCCTCCACCAGATTCTTCCACCATGACATTTCTTTCTTGGAGTAGGCTGACTGTACATGGATTGAGATCAATTTCTTATATACCCATAACCTCAGTAACAAAACTATAACTATTGGACACCAGTGTCGCAGAGAAGCTATAAATTCAAGCCCCAGAAGAGAAAGTTCAATAAACACATTTTTTAAAAAAAAAGAACAAATGCTGAAAATCACATCAAGTTAAGGAAAAGTCTGTGGAAGAAATGGGTCCTGAGGATGATCTTTTAAAGAAAGAAGCCACAATTTTAGGTCAGGCTAAATGTGTCAGTAGTCAACATATTGATAGATATCCACATATTCTGGATATAATGTATTACCCTTAGCAGTTCAGATCCCCTCTAATATTGTGTTTATAAAGTCAATGAAAAACTGTATTTGTTGGTGAGTCTTATCATTGATATATCAAAATTCCCACACAAATATATTAACTATTTCAAGAGATGGAAATTCAAGCCTGCACTTGATGAAGGTCCACAAGAAGGCTGAAAATATGTGCCTTTAATAAGCTTAGAAAATTGCTTCCAAGTCAGTTCTGTTAACACTACTCATGTTGGTGAAAGATACTTAAGATATAATCAAGATAAATGTATATTGGATGGATCTGAATAAGTAGTATTTCTTAACCCCAAGAAAGAAATGATGGAAGGCTTAATTAATCCTGTAAGTGTCAGACCAGTACATTAACCAGAAATAACTATGAGAAATAACCTTTATTATTGAATATTCCTTCATCATGAGTAAATATTTAGGTATCCTCCTGAGTTTCTATTCCCTATTCCAACACCTGAATCAATTATTAGTTTTACAGTTGCTTAGACAATACAGAAGTTGAGTATGTTAAAGCAAAAACTACCTCATTATTACCGTATTCTATGTATTTTCATCCCACTCTTTATCCAAGTTACTCACAGCCATTTTTAAAGTTCTTTATGTATTTAGATTATTGGATAATGGTCAAAGTCAATGCTATAAATCCAGGAATCTGCATCTCTTTTTTATTGAATTCATAAGATGACATTATAAGCAGAGTTCTGACATAAATACACCTCACCATAGCTCATCCAAAATATGCTGTTTATCACATTTTTAAAAATGTACTCTAATAGCAGTCATTAGCATCTGGGAGCAGCTCTGCACTGACTCTCTGACAATTGGAATAATGGAGAGAAGGGCATAGAGAGAAGGGCAACACAAAAGTGTTTGACATCCATCTTACTATTATCTAAATTTATCAAAATTTTAAAATGGTGGGGAGCTAAAAAATTAATGCCACTACCAAAGACTTGAAATGTACATAGGAAAATTTCCTGTTATGCCCCATTACAGTCACTGTCTTAGCTGATAGAGAAAACCTAGGGCATGTAGATAGTGATGTAGGTAAGGATCTTTCCCCCCTCCCAATAAATGGGAAACGACAAAAGCTGTTTGATTTAACATAGCAGAAATTACAAGACATTTACCATCTTGCCTCTAGAGTTTATCAGCTTTCTACATTTGTGACATACTGCACACTTCAGAAATTTTTACTGTCCTAGCATCCAGGGAGCATTATGTTAGTCCTCAAGATTGATGATCTCATATTAATAGGACCTAAATACTGCAGATAACTTAGTAAGACAAAAAGTTACTGAAATAGGACAGAAACCCTTTTAAAACAATGAGATATTTGAGAAACAAAAGAGATGATGAGAACAATATATTGAGAACAATATGCAACACATCATGGAAAAAAATAATCTATGAGTCCAACAAGATATAAATAATGGGGAAAGAACACTACTTCCTTATAAGAGATTCCAAATTCACAAACATATAAGCAATAATGGAATGGAAAATGATCGTTTGGCATCCAAATGGCATCCATCTGGCATTCAATTGTTTCAGAAAATAATCATTATAACCTAAAAGTAGTAGGCAAAAATATATTGAGAACTATATTTAATTTTGGGTCTCAATACTTTATCCAGGATGATCTCAAACAGTTCACTTGTTTCAGCTTCTCTACGTGCTCAAATTACAATTATATAGGTTTTGTTTTTATAGATTTATTAAAATTTCTCTGCAAGTAATCATAGCATATGGAAATGTGAAGTCTTTTAATTTTCTTAGGGTTAATCAATGGGGACCCAGAAAGAGTGTTACCATCCAATAGGCTTTAGAACAAGAAACTTTAACCAATTAAGAAACAAAAGTCATTACTCAGAAAGAACAAAATGTAACTTTTATCAATTTATGTAATCCCTTGTTATTTAAATTCACTTTATAGTAACACCTGTAAAGTGTTAATAAATATCCAAGAAAACTGGTAATTTGTTCCTATCTACTTTTCCAATTTTTGCTGTATCATTTAAGATATGTATCGACCTTAGGTATATGTTAAGATTGTTTTGGCTGCAATAGAAAATTATGTATACAAGTAAATAATACATCTTCCTATTTGACATCTTCAGTATTCCCCAATCTCACCTAAGTTGTAAATGCTTGAAAAGCAATGATATTATCGGGATTTATCAATTTTCTTCTGAGATGTTAAAAGGTTGTAGATAAATCTCACTTTAAAATATGCAATGAAAAGTAATTTGAAACTCTACTTATACTTTAAAAGTTTCTTGAAATTTCTAGGTGGACTGTAAACACTGAGAATGAGACATGCCTGCTATTTAAAGTCAAGGTATCTCAAGACAGGAAGAATTTGTTAATTTAACTCCAAAGTGAAGGCTTAGAACAAACAAAAGATCTGTCTAATTCATCGGTTACGAAAGCATTCTCACTTTCTAAATTTTAGGCATTTCAGCTCATTTTTCATATACTATCTGCCGTACTTAAGGCAATTGCATTAATAAATGACATCATCATGTTAGTCCTAGTTTTGTGCTTAAGAAACCCTTAAAATGTACTTTTATGGTCTCACTATGAAATATAGCCATTGACATATTTACAAATAGTAGCTTTTATCTAATTTTTATTGAGGAAATTTTATTTTGAACTATACAATACACATAAAAAGCAGGAGACAAACATTAAAATCATTTGCCATTCTCTGGTATCAATTCAAAATTCTAATGCATTTTAATACAGCTTCTATCCCACTTCTCTGACATACATATTATTTTCATGAGGTTTGATTTATACGGTTTGTTCTTATTTGAATAAACCATGGAATTATGTGATCATTGGAATTATGGGATCATTGGAAATACGAGGTCATTTTTTTCCATGTCATCTAGTATTACTTCAATTGTTGCATGGTGGTATGATCAGAATATATGGTGAGTGTTTAAGTTTTAAAACTTTACTTTAGTAAAAGACAATTTACCATTAATGCCCCTCAAATTACTCCTCCTCTCCTCAAATCCACTTATCCCATTATTATTGCCACTTTCTAAAACAGTTTTGGAAGTCCTCTTTCATGAGTGTCTTTTTTTTTTCAGATCACTTTCTTTATAAGCACATATTTGTAGTACATATGTTTAGATTTGTTTGGGGGAGTTGGTACATGTAAATAATATAAATTCCTTTTTTCAACCCCTTTTCCTATCCTCCCACCTCCCTTCATTCATCTCTAGATCCCCTTCCTTCTTCTTTTTTGTTTTTTGTACATGTTTGTAGTGCAAAATGTTCACATTACTTTTATGGAGTTATGGAGTTAATACACATGCATAACATATCTTAATTCATTTTTTCATCCCATTTCCCTTCCCCTTCTGCTATCTTTTGATCCCCTTCTCCTTTGAGAAAGATCTATCTCCCTACTTCCTGTTGTCTATCATTTATTTTGCTCTTTATTTATAAGTTGGGATTCTCATATAAGAGAAACCATGTGATATTTAAGCTTGTGTGTCTGATTTATTTCATTTAACTTTAGAGTTTCAAAGTACATCCATTTTCTTTCAAATGACTCAAGTTTATCTTATGGCAGAGTAGTACTCTATTGTGTATATATAGTATATTTTCTTTATCCATTCATCTATTGATAGGCATGTAGGTACTTCCAAGACTTAGCTATTATGAACTGGGCTGCGATAAATATGAGTATGCATATGTCACTGGAATATCATGTCTTTAACTCTAAGATGATATCTAAAAGGAGAATAGCTGGATCAAATGGAAATTCTAGTTTTAGTTTTTTGAGGAATCTCTACACAGATTTCCATAATGGTAGTACTAGTTTACATTCCCACCAAAAATGTAAGAGTTCATTTTTCCCACAGCTTCACCAGCATTTGTCATTATTTGATTTCTTGATAATAGCCATCCTTTCTTAGGTAAGATGGAATGTGAGTGTTGTTTTAATTTGCCTTTTTTAATGGCCTGCTATGTTGAGCATTTCTTCATGCATTTGTTAGCTATTTGCACTTCTTCAGTGGAGTGTCTATTCATTCCAGTTGTCTTTATTATTAGATTTTTTATTTGGGGTACCTAACTTTTTTGAGGTGTTTTATATATTCTAGATATTCGTTTTCTGTTTGAAGAACAGCTGGCAATTTTTTTTTTTTTTTACATTTTGTATGTTGTCTTCACTCTGCTAGTTTTCTTTTTCTTCGCTTTTTTTTTTTTTTTGCTGTACAGAAACTTTTTAATTTGATATGAACCTATTTGGTGGTTCTTGGTACTATTTCCTGTGTAAGCAGAGTTCTATCAAAAAGTCCAAGCCTATACGTATGACTTCAAGAGTTTTACTTTTTCTATCCTCCAGCAAGATAAGTGTTTCTCTTCTAACATTAATTCTCTGATCCATTTTGACTTTAGTTTAGAACATGGTGTTAGATATTGTCTAAATTCAGTCTTCTATGCATGGATAGCCAGTTTTCCCACAGTGAATGTTGCTGTCAAATGCCATTCAAGGGAAAAGCGACCTCATAAAAACATTACAGTCTATCCTCAACTACTTTGTTCACAGGACCTGACACCATGTGACTTCTAGCTCTTTCCCAAAGTCAAAATGACCTTGAAAGGTAAATGTTTTGAATCAGCTCAGGATATTGACACAGTCAGGGCAGTACAACTAAAGATATTCAGGGAACAGAACTTCCAGAGCTCCTGCAGAAAATGCAAGAATAATGGGACAAGTGTACTCAAATGAGGGAGAGTATTTTGAGAGGGATTAATGGTAATTTTATTTAAATATTCACCATAATTTTCATGTACACCTCATATGCAGCAGTGTGTATATCTGCATATTTATGCAAATGCATACTATCTTCTAATGTTTTCCTATTCTTATATGTTTGTTTTAAATTTTTATTAATCTCAATGCCTACATCATTATTTTCTGCACTCAATCTGTTATAATCTAGAACTCCTTTAACTTGCTCTCATGCTCTCCTTTTCTCTTCCACTTTAGTACTTAAAACATTGCTGATTAGGTAGTAAGAAAGTAAAATAAAGTGTGACATATGATTAAATATTTGTTCAGCCCAAGTCTTAGTTTATTCTCTCCAATTCTCTCATTTTCTGTATATTTCATAGATCTTAAATTAGTTGAACAACCAACTTATTTTATGCTTTACGTTCTAAAACCCCATCTTCTTTCAATACATCTCGACAATGTTCAGTCTGGCCCAGAAGATGGAAACCAGTCAACCAAAATCTGCACTGTGATAAGATTACCTTGCCTAGTCACAGAGAAAACGTTTTCCTGTCTATCAGGTGTGTTAAAGAACAGCACATTTAGTGTTTGGCTACTTTTTAAACACACTTCTCCTGCCCTCACTACAAAGCAATGAATCAACCCTCTTGACAAATGTTCTTTATAACACATTCCACCAAGAAAGTGAAATATATGCAGGGAAATCCAACAAAATACCTTTGAATGGATTTGGAAATATAAATACAAAGAGAAAAATAACTAAGAAGTATCCAACACAGATGATTTATGCTCTGAAGAGGAGAGGAAACAAGAAACTGGACAGTTCTAACAAAACAGAAAAATCACAAAAATTGTTTTTAAATAATTTTTCTATTTTCCAAATAACAATGACTTTAAATACTATCAATCTTATCTGAGGACATTTATTCACTGACCGTTCTCCTCCCTATGTTTTTGTTCCTAAGGACCCTTTCCTAATTATTTTATCCTTGCAAACCAAAACAAAATAAAAATCACTCAGGAAAAGTTAAGTTTAACTACCCACTTTCCAGACATTTTTTGCCCAGTGATACTAATGTCAAATATTTTCACCAAAACCTCTGTCTCTGGTGAGCCACACAAAACTAAGTCTTTCCTGGGTCAATCATTTCTTTAACAGTCTTCTACACCTACATAGGGCACAGAACCCTGAAGTAATATGATCAAAAAATTGTGATGTTAATTGTCTATAAGATGTTTCCCTCTGCCCAATTCTAAAAATATCTGAGCTACTTAAAACACAATCATGACAGGCCAGGGATTTAGCTCAGTGGTGCCATAGCCTGCCTTGCAAGTGCAAGGTCCTGAGTTTGATCCCCAGTATCCCCCCCCCCCGAAAAAAAACCCACAATCACAAAATTAATTGCCACTTCGCTAAACTCATTCTTTTTCCTTATTACATTTTTCATTTAAAGATAATCACATATACATTTAGGAAGACAGTGAAGACATAAGAAAGAGCCAGGTACTAAGTGAATATTAAGGATGAAACAATCAAGAATGAATTCTTGATGAAAAAACTAGCATATGAATCATGGAAAAGGAGCAAATAAGATTGAATAGCCCTGCTTTCTATTCCTTTCTCCATTTTGTCAGGCTAAACACCACATGATGGTTACTCCTGTACAATACATATAATGGATAAATATTTTCTATTCCCATGTGCTTTCAACAAAGTCTTTAGAAACCATCCTAGGTTGTAAGGAGGAACTAGTACCCCTGACATTGATTCTGAGAGGAACTTTGCATCTGACTCCATAAAATTTAGAAAAGTGACTTCTTATCGCAAAAAGGGCATATACTTTTGTCTCATTGTCTTGATTTTTTGCTGTTGAAAAAATTCACCTGTCATCTTGTAACAAAGCCTGAATTAGCCCCACATTGAGAGACCATATTGAGATCAAAATGGATATGTTCTGAGGAAAAATCAAGCTGATGTCCCAGGTAACAACCATTACTGGGGTCAGACATGTGAAAAATTCCTCCAGATGCTTTCAGGCCCAAATGTTAAATCACCCTCAGGCTTCAAATCTTCCCAAATAAGGATGCAGACCCACTGGAAGGGAAAGAGTTGTCCAATTAAGGCCAGTCATGAATCTTTTTTTTTTTTTAGCAAATCTTGGCCTACAAAAATCCTAAACATAACCATTAAAAATGGGGATTCACAGCCCTAAGCTTTAGAGTGATTTGCTATGGAACAGTAAATAACTGTTAATATTTTCTTATCAGTCTCACTCTCCCAAGCCCAAGTTCTGATGTTTCCTTTACATCTGGCACTGCAATGCAGACTAAGACCTGGAATGTGGAATGCTGCTGCTGGTGGTGGTGGGAGTGATGACCATGGTGATGATAATGGCAGCAGAACCAACAACCACCTTTCATTAAATACTGCTTGAGTCCCACTCACTTTGCTAATTGCTTCTCACTATTTCATTTAAGTTCTATTACAAGTCTTTAAAATGTGTCTTATAGTTTCTATTTCATACTTATATAGTCCCTATTTCACATTTAGAGATGTAGCATTATTTACTAAGTTTATAAATCTAAATCAGATATCCCCTTTCATCATGCTGCTGTGAAGTAAGAAATAGTAAATTAGAACAAAAAGTAACAAAATAATTTCAGTTGTTGTAAATGTGATGTGATAGAAAGCAGTGAGGCCAGAAGGAAGTGTGAGGCTTACTGAGAAAGATTGGTCCTGAGGAATCCTTCTGAAAAAGTGATATTTGAAATGAGAGCTAAGAGCAAAAAGAACTCAGTCATGTGAAGGACCAGAGAAAGAATGAATTCAAACAAAGTCACTGAAGCAGTAAAGAATTTAGCCTGTCCAGGTAGAAAAATCAACCTTTGGAATTAGAACTTAGTTGACTGGAGGAAAAGGATGAAACTAAATGTGGGAAAGGTGAGCAGGGAAAGCTAAGATATAAGATCTTGTACTGAGAAGTTTAGATTTCATCCCAAATGAATTGAAAACTATCAAACCACCCACTTTCCTTTAGAACAAGGGTTATCAAACTATGATCTGCAGGCCAAATCCAACTCTTCTCCTGGTTTAATGGTAGAATTTAATTGGACCACTTCCATGCGCATTCAGTTACATGCTGCCTATGGTATTACTCAATACAGAGACAAAGTTGAATAGTTGTGACAAAGTTCATATGATCTGCAAACCTAAAATATTTACACTACGTTTCCTCTTAAAAGTTTAGTTATCCCAGATAAAAACTTTAACTAACTTAAGACATAGTCCCCCAATCCCTTAGATCTCTGGTCTTCTCACATTCTGTCTATATTTTTTAGATAACTATATTATTGTAGAAAAATTTTAGATAAATACATTATTCTAGAAAAACTTCATTTCAACTTAACTATTATATATAGCACTGCATAAACACAATATTTGTACATCATATTTAATGTTTGTAGTCAAATAATTAGGTAAGTAGTGTTAGTGCTGTTGTACAGATGAATTATAGAGGTAAATGGATAAATTTTATTTAGATGAAAAGTGCTAGAGTAGGATTTGGATTCAAACTCACTTAACTCTCAAAGCTAAGATCTTAATCAGTATTTAATATCCCCTTCCACAGAGTACTTAGTTAATAAGCATTGTAAAATCAGTAAACCAATAAAAATTACCTCAAATTTAATTAGAATCAATAATTGATGCTGACTTACTAAGCTCTCAGAATGATCATAAAATAGAAATTATAAATCCACACATCATGTATTTATAGGCCTAAAGAAATCTATCTATTATTTTATAAGACCACCTCAAAGTATTTATCGCACTAAAACTACAATGTCTTGATGTGCTTCAAGGTAATCCATGGAGACTGAAATGGGAAAAGATGTCCATGAAACAATATATACGGAACATTATTGGAGATAGTGACTAATTCAGTAGTCCACTATACTGTATTATTTGCTTTTGAAAATCGTGATAATATCCACAATAAAGTTAATTTCTTTAGTTGTAGTTTAAAAAACTTCTATTTCTGGTTAATTTGTTTAAATAATGCCTGTTTTACAGAATTAATAATCTTGAGAGAAAAAATAATACATAAAGCAAAGTATATATACAAATAACAACAATAAAACAAAATTATTTACATAAGAAATACTTAAAATTAATAGTCCCACCATCCTTGGTTATTTTTAACATTCCAGCTTTCCTTTGTCTTATCTAGGCTATGACCCCTGTTGGGTCACATGACTTATACAAACTCTGGTCAGCCATATCCCAGGCCCTGAATCGTTTTCCTCTGCTGTTCTCATGATCAACCTGTGTCTGATATATTCACTTTATTGATCAATCTGAATTTGCTGTGTTCCAAGATTTAAATGTTTTTGTCAATGCTTCGTTACTCATGTTCCTTGAAACCCTCTTTTACTTTCTTGTAACCATTGAGATGGTCAGAAATGTATTTCCTGCAGACTTTCAACTATGGGGAACATACCAGACCAATCTCTTTGGTATTGTGCTTTGAAATCCCTTATCTTATTCTGAGTCCATGCTTTTTGCAGGCTGCTACCAGCCAAGGACTGAGTGCAATTGGGATACTAAAGCATTTTCCTGGAAGACATGGGAAACATCTGACAGCCCTCTTTGGCTTGAGCACTCCCCAAACACCTTGCTGAACTTTTTCTAGGCTTCATCCCAGGCTGTCCAGCTTCCTCTCCATTTTGTGCCATAGTGTACATTTCATAATATAATTCTTCCTGGCTTAATCACTTTGGTATCTACTGCTTGAAGAAAAGCTATGAACATAGCTACATCTGAATACATTTCATAGGCTCATTGAAATGTTTTGTATGGCATTTGATGTTTACTTATTTCATCCCAGATTTCCAAAGAAACTTGACAGGAAGTGGATCGTGCTATTTTCAGTTCTTAGACTAATTCTGGAGCCTGTTTTGGCTGTTGCACTTTTTCTCACCAAATATGAATTGTGGTTAAGTATTCTCCTTATTTATAAGTTTGGATTAGAAGCATATGTGACCCTTGAGAAATTTCACTAGGACCTCTCTACTGTTCAGTTTTCTCACAAGGGAAATAAAGACCTAGTTTAATTCTTTGCTCCTTCTTTCAGAACTCCACCGTCTGTTGATAGAACAATTATTAAGAGAGCAGCCTTCTTTGGTTAGGTGTACATGAGACAGATCAAGCTCACTGGCTTCCAAGTATCAAAAAACCCCACAAAACCTCAAACATTTTACCACAGCACATGCTGTAGGAGGCTGATAGCTACATATCCCACCCCCATCTCACCAAAAGCAGATAAGTTAGATCTTCAAATTGCTGCATAAGAACATTCCCAAAAGGAAGGGAAATTAAATGCCAGTCTCCCTTCTCTGGGACATCTTTCATCCCTACAAATGAAACTCTCAGAATCACATTTACTTAGCTTGTGGGTAGGAGACATACTATGCCTCTTCCATAGCAGGAAGGGGTACAGCCAGCCACATTCACTCCCCTTTTGACTCTTATGTGGGCTTAAAAGAGATTCTTTGAAAAATCTGCACTCCAAACAAGTGTTTTATATAAATGTGATAAAGAAAAAGAAATTGACAGTTTGAGTAGAAGAGCTGGTTTGACCATGATTGACTAAGTGTGGGTGACAGGAAGATGTCAGACCCCAATTATATTAAGCATTATTTAGCATGCAGGGAGTATTTGACCCCTCTTTATGATCAGGTGAAAGCCCAGAATTCAATTTCAGGACTTGAGAAAGTTTAGTGAAGTATCTTCTAACATTCACTTGCTCCCATACAAGGCCAGATTCAATTATTTTTCAAAGTGAAACTCCTTTTAATATTGCTGACACTTAATATCATATCAGTGGCTTTTAATTCCACCCTTTGAAGGTCACAGGATCCTCTCGAATGATGTGAATTCTGAATGTAGTATCCCTCTGGTTTAACATGGGAAACAGATGGAGAACTTAGACATTTGCCCATATGAGCACTTTCCTTTCATTGTACTTTGAATGCAACTCAAGTAGTTATTAGTCAACCATTCCCTATTGATTTTGCTTGCCTTGTATTTCATTGAAAGTAGACAGCAGAATTATTTCCAAATTCAGACATCTTTGCTCTACAATACCCACAGGATACTTAGATGCTTGTTGCAGATTAATGACTATTCTGTTCTGAGTTGTTCTGAAGTCCTCAGCAACTGGTTCAGGATTATTTTCTAGTAGAAAAGAAGTCCATCAAGTTCCATGATTCTAGCACTAAGTGAGATTCTTTCCATTTTCTTATGTACCATTTGTGAGGTACCACCATATCCTGAAAGACTACTACATAAGGAACGTTTTTTGCAAGGGTCCAAACTCTCACAGAACAGCACAAGCAGCAGGCCAAGCTTTGCTTCACTGCTCATCCAGACCTGCTATGTCCCTGAAAATTACTGATTTTTGTTAGACTCCATCTAGTCTCAAACATAGTCCTTTTATTTCTAGTCTTCTTGAAATCACTAATTATTTCTACTTTTAATGATTATTTAGAAATATTATTATTCAATAAGAAATCAATTCACTTATTTTATTAGACTTAAATTCATATACACACACATTTTAAGGAAATTGAAAATCTTGAACATAAGTGAGATAGATATTCGACTAAAGACACAACTCTTACCACTCATCAGTCTGTGTATACCTTATCATCCTTCATACTTTGTGCATTTCTCCTCCCATTGAACTTAAAAATGAGCCCCACACATAAGTTTAAGTTAAACAGGAAGCAAGCTAGTGGAGGGAAATTTTCACAAGTAAAAAGATATCAATATTCATGCCTCAGAATGACAAAGGACATTTTGTAGTATCACATTCAGTAATCACACTCCTGGTTTAATAAATATTTAAAAATGGAAACATTTGTCCCTTAGCTCAAAATAGATTTCTATTGATATTTTAGGATATTTTTCAATTGTCAGATTTAGTCCTTTCAAATATTATTTTGACAGATAGCATTTGAGATCTCATTCACAGTCGACTGTAAAATGGAATCGAACTGATAACTAACTTCCAGGCAGTTTCCAACTGAAAATACCTGGTTGTTGGTAGATTTGTTCATTCACATGTTTGTTTGCTTGTTTTTTTGCTGGTTTGTTTGTATATTTTGGTGATGGAGATCAAACCCATGGCTTCATCTATGCCAGGCAGGCTGAGCTATACCCATAAGCTCTGCCTCTAGCATCCCTGAAGAAAAATGGCTTATCATAGCTCACATCCTTTTCACTCAATTCACGCCGTGTCTTGCAAGTTCATGTTGTTTGTTCCATCTATTTGCTTTTGAGATATAACTCATGTCAGAGCAGCCTTTTTCCTCTCAGGCACAGCCTGTGTAAAGGGCCAATGGTTAATTGTAGCACAGCAGTATTCCTTAGTCACCAACCTATTTCTCACCACAAATCTTCGTTGAGTTATCCTTGTCGCACATGATTTACTCTCTGTTATTAAAAAAAAAGTTGTGATGAACAACAACAATAAAAAACTAATTATCTTTTTAAAAATATTACGGGAGAAAGAAGAGGGGGAGAGAGAGAAAGCCCTAAGAGAATGATAAAAGACACAGCTATTCTGACAGCAACACTGACAAAGAGAAGTTTCAGGGCCAGAGTGGTAAATGACCAGTCCCAGATACAAGATGAAGAAATGCTCCAGTATCAAGGCATGATGAACCACTGTGCATCCAGGTAGGAGGAGCCCTATGGTGGTGACTGCACACCTGTGATTTTTCTTCTTGAGTTTTACCACTCTGACTTCCCATCTGTCAATAATCATGTTTCTGTGTGTGTTGCAGGGGAAGGAAAATAATATCAACTCTGCTTTTTCACAATTTTTTCTACCTACTGTCCTTTCTACCTATTAAGCTTCAAATATATCGACTACAATTTCTACTTGCCTATTCAGCTCAATTTACCTCATAGTATTTATTGAATTTTCTCTAACATATTATTTTAGCTATCATGTGCATTAAATATTATATGGTGCAATTTTCTTAGTATTTTATTGCTGACAGGGCCTTGATTTTTTATGTAGAGTACCTACTGTTCTTGAAAATGTTTTATGAGTTTCATATTTTGATCACTAATAAGGAATTCCTATATAATCTTCCCAGAGTCTATATTCTCTTTATGAAGAATAATATAAAATGACTAAAAAACTATTACAGCTACATCTACTGAGGCAATGTTGATGGCTCTAAGCAGTTTAGAAAGCACTTCATTTAAGCTACATGATGACTTTATACATACTGAGATAACATGCACACTGTTTTACAGAGTAAAACACAAACTCACAATTTTTGAGTTTAGAACTCTTTCTCTGACTTTTTCTGATTATCCTCATACTTGTTAATGCATAGATATATCATCAAAAAACAAATCTCTAGAATTTCCTATCTTGGAAGACTACAAAAAGTTTACCTAACAGTAAACATATTTTCCATATGTTTAGTTAACATATCATGGAGTACCTTTCATTCATGTTATCTGAGAAATCCAAAAGTTTATTTACATCCATATGTCCTTTTTACCATCCCTATACCTTGAATAATGTACTTGAAATTTGTTTGCAAATTATCTTTTAGATCTTAACACCACTAGGTACCATAACCCACAGCATAAAATACTAGTACAGATATGGGCAGATACATTTACCCAATATGAAAATGATTTTATTTTAAAGATAAAATACAGTCTCCCTTCCGAGTACAGAAAAGTCTCTGGTTACCCAAACCGCACAGAAAATGGAATCTGCCTCCTTTTTATACCTTTTCATGTTTTTCTTGCTCTATTAAATGGATGAAAATCAACTTAATAAAAGTACCACACAAATTCACACACATTATACAACCAGTGCAGCAAAATCTTTACCATATAACTAATGTCAACTGAACAAAGAAACTCATCACATATCTGGGACAGTGTAAGAACCAAAGAGAGAAAATAGATACAATAAACATAAAAGATATTAAAACTAGTTCCGACATTAAAAGAGATGGATTTTTCAGCTGAAATCTGGCCTAGTTTCTGAATTATATTCTTCCCCTGTCCATGGAGGAAGAAACATACAAGGTTAGGGAAAGAAGCTCAGATGAATTAGATTGATAGTTTCCACTTATTATCAGGAAACATGATCCTATTTACCATTTTCACTCCCTACCAGGGTGGCTACATCTTAGATGCTTCTACAACATCTTGCTTTTTCTTATTAAACACATGTTCTCTTAGAGGATGTCTTCTATGAAAATCCATTGCTATAAGTCTGTTAATATTTTATAACACAATGGAAAAGTTTATATTCATCATTCAATATAATGTGACACTCTGATTTCGATTTAAAAATAGCTATGCATAGTCTCTCTTTTTTGTGCTCCCCTTCCTTTGGCTGGTATCACAAGTATGCATTGTCTACCAAGTCTAAGATATAGAATTCTGCCACGTGGCTGAGCTGCCCTTCTCTCTCTTGTTAACAAATGGATCTACATGTCTGCATAATGAACTGTGGGCAGGTTTTCTGGCTCCCATACCTCCAAGTGTCACTCAAAAGTAAGGGCTCAGGGCCGGGGATTTAGCTCAATGGTTTCGCTGCCTGTTGTGCAAGCAGAAGGACCACAGTTTGATCCCCAGTACCAAAAAAAAAAAAAGTAAGGGTTCAAAGTTCTTACTAATATTTGCTTAAAGAACCTGAAGTTTGAGTGCTCAGATATTTATTTCTTTCTCCAACAAAACCCAAACAAATCAATTTAGGTTTTACTTTTTGAAGAGTTCCTTGATGAAATAACTTTCAATGTTAAAACTCCTGTTCACAATATAGAGTTTAAGACCAAAATATGAAGCCAACTGTCCTATACAGGAAACAATGAGGTTAAAAAAAGTTTCTCAAGAAGACACAAGAAGATTAAATAACATCTCACTTAAGTTCTCACACATCACTTTTTCAGAAACACAATTCTTTAGCTTCCCCAATACAAGTTTCTTTCCATTAATTCGAATGCATGCATCAAAATTTTTCAGTGATCACTGATGACTCCTGGAAAATGGAATATGTGAATAGGAATCTAGGATGTTGAAATGCTGTTTTCACAATCAGTACAATTAGAAAATAATATAAAATTATGCTAACAGAAAGTAGTAGATGAGTTGTTACTCTGAGTTTATTTCAGAGCATATATCATAGGCTTTCTTTGTAATCTCTTGCTTTGAAAAGTAAATTCAATGCTAAAACATAACCTATTTATACACACACACATATACTCATAAAGTTTATACATCAATTTAAAAGGCCATTATCTATTTTCTGGAATTACATATGAGTTGTCCATGTATATTATTCCTGGGACTTAACAGCACAGCAAGTGCAGCTAAAATGAATTTAAGATCCAGATTAGAATGTCTGTGAGTTCAGTTATTAAAGCACATTCAGTTTCACCTGGGGATTTCAGGTTTACTACATAGCTACCACACCTATCAGGGTTCCAGTGTGGGGGTAAAAGAAATGAAAAGAGGAGGGGTGGGTGAGGAATGGAGAAAAAGATCATAGAATATCTCTACATCTTTTCATTTTCTGATATTTTCCAGGTTTTTGGATAGAAACATAGATTAATTATTTTAAACCCATATTGTTTTCTAACATATACATTTAACACCACACATTTTTCTCAAAAAGTCTTTTAGAAACAACCACACATTTTCATATAACTTTTATTTGTTCTTTAATTTTAAATATTTCTAAAGCCTCTTGTGATTTCTTTAACAAATAGGTTATTTGGAAATACATTGTCAAAAAAAAAAGAAATACATTGTCTACTTTTCAAACATTCGTGAGATGGCAGGATAAAAAATCAACATACAATAATATCAATCAGCAGCACTTCTTTAGCTCAATAGCAACTTATCAAAACAAGATATTATGAAAAATCTCATTTACAATAGCATCAAAGAAAAAGATATCTAAGAATAAATTTAACAAATGACAGAAAAGTTCTGTAACTGAAAACTATGGTACATTAATGAAAGAAATTGAAGAAGACACAAAGAAATGGGAAAATATCTGTGATGACAGATTGGAAGACTTACATTATTGCTAAAATGTCCATAATAGCCAAAGTAATATGCAGACTCAATAATCAACATATCAACAGCATTTTCACAGAAGTAAAAATAATTTTAAAATTAAAATGAGTCCACAAAGTACTATAAATAGTTCAAGAAAGCCTGAAGAAGAAAAACTTTCTGATTTCAAATTATGTTCCAAAATTATAGCAAACAAAATGATATAATAGTGACTGGCACTAAAACAGATGCATGGACTAACAGAAAGTCCAGAAATAAACCCAAGGATATTGTTCTGGTTTAGATCACAAATGTCACCCAAAAGCCTCATGTGCTCATAGGTGAATATAGTCAGCTTTCTGTTAAGAGGTGTGGTATGGTCAGAAGAGGCATGTCACTGAGGGTACAACCTGGAAGCGCATATCTCCTTCCCCGGTTTCCTTCTCTGTTTTCTTGTCACCATGTGGTAAGCGGCTTTCTATCATCCAGCTCCTCCCACCATGACATTTCTGAGTTTAAGCCAGGAAGTGGAACTTCTGAAACATGAGCCAAAGTAAATCTCTCCTTCCTTAAATTATGGGTGTTGTGTATTGTGTCCCAGTCACTAGAAAGCAACTAAGACAAATTTTTAACAAAGGGACCAAGAAGACACATTGGAAAAAAAAAAAATCTCTTCAATAACTGGTGTGTTAGTCAGTTTATGGTTACTATAACAACTTTCTGACATAATCAACTTAAAAAGAAAGAAGGTTTATTTTGGCTCATACTATTACATATTTCAGTCCATGGTCAATTTGTTTGTGAGCCAAGAGTGAAGAGAATTTGTCATGGTTGGAGTGCATGGCAGAGGAAGCTGCTCACCTTGTGGCAGCAGGGAAGCAAAAGAGAGAGGAAAGGAAGGACATTAGCATTCCACAAATCTCTTTGATGACACAACCCCAATAACCTAACCACCATCAGGCCCAATCTTTTAATGTTTCCCACCATTTTCCAATAGCATCAAACTGAAGATCAGTCTTTTAACACATGAGACTTTTGGTAGACCTTCCAGATCTAAATTACTGCATTCTGCTCCTGTTCCCCTAAAATCTCATGTCCATTGCACAGTCCAAACTACATTTAGTTTATATTCAAAAGCACCCAGTCTTAACTGTTCCAAGCTGCTCATATTTCCCATGCCACAGCCTGAGTGCTTTGCTGCCTTGAAATGTCCTCTACCAAATAAACTAGTCCATAATCTTTAAACTTAGCCTCCAACAAAGTTTCAGGGCATGGACAAAATGCATATAAATTTTGGTCACAATGTAGCAAGTGTGACCTATAGTCCAGTCTTCAATAGAATTCTCATCTCCATTTGAGATCTCATCCACCTGGTCTTTATTGTCTGTATGTCTGGCAGCATTCTCTTCCATGCTCCCATCTGAATTGCGTAAGCTCTGCTTGTAGCATTCTATGCTTCCTCTTGTCCGCTCCTCCAAATTCCTTTTGCAAACCAACCCCAAAGGCAGGTCCACATTGTTAGGAACATATCGTAGAAGCAAAGACTACATATCTATACTAATTTTCTGTTAGCTTTCTATTACTAAAACAAATACATGACATAATCAACTCATAAAGAACAAAAGTTTGTTTTGGCTTACAGTTTCAAAAGTTCCAGTCCATAGTCAGTTGGCCCCCATTACTTTGAGGTGGGGCAGAACATTGTGATGTGAGTGTGTGGCAAAACAAAACCACTCACCTCAGGGCTAGGAGCAAAAGAGAGAAAGTACAAAAGGCTGGGGGTTTCAATATTCCCTTGGAGGAGATGTCCCACTGACCTTGGAACTCCCACTTGGGCCAACCTCTCAAAGTTTCTACCACCTCCCAGTAAGCTCAAACTGGGGACTAAGGCTTTAATACATGAGCATATGAGGTACATTGCATGTACCCATCAGAACACTGAACAGCTGAAAGCCGAGAGTAAAGACAAAATACTAAAAGGAACAAAAACATTCCAATTTCATACATGTAAATACTAGTATGTTCAAGTATCCACTCATAAAAACGAGGCAAAACAGGCAATAATGGAAGGTCATGTTAAATTACTGAAAATAAAAAAATTCAACTTACAACCCTTTAACCAGTGACAACATATTTCAACTTAAATGGGTATAAAGTTAGTCAGAAATGATACAATAGAATAATATCAGATACTGGAAATTTGCCAAGAGCATATTCTTTAGGTGATTCTGCCACAAATAAAGGTAATTATGAGATGATAGTTGTTATCTGCATTAAGTATAGCTCTCATTTCACTCTGTATGTGCATATACTCTGTTATATTAGCCCTCTGATATCTATTTAGATGTCTTCTATGATCCAGCATTTTATCTACTTTAAATCACATTCTATATGAATTTGAAAAGAGTGAAATCTGGCTCTGTTGGATATAGAGTTCCAATATGTAGACTGTTAGTCAACAGTCTTACTCAAATCTCTCATATCCTTGCTAATATATTTGGTCTGACCTTTTAATTATTGGGAAAGAATATTAAAATAACCAAATGCAATTTTATTTCAGTTGATTTCTTCTTTTAGTTTTGAACATTTCAATTCACTCTGAATTTCTGTTAGAAGGTGACTATATACTTAGGTTTCCTGTGTCCTTTTTAAGAATAAAGCACCTATTTTTCATTATGAAATATCTTTTGTCAGGTAATATTTTCCTATTGAAAGGTGATGTACCTGATAATAATATAATTATATTATTGAGATTGTTATCATAGTTTATATTTTTCATCTTCCTACATTTAATCTATTTGTCCTTGTATATTTAAATAGCATTACTTTTCAATGGTGTGTAACAGTCTGGCTTCATATCAGTCTAACAGTCTTTGTAACATGATTGCTAAGATCATTTACATTTAAAGTACTTTTAGTATTGTTGGACCTAGGGCATCTTTCTAACTGATCTCTATTTCTTCCATCTGGGCTTTGTTCCTTTTTCTCTTTTTTGTCTGTGTTCTTTTGCATTGAGTACTTTTTATTCATTTTATCTTCTTTATTGTCTTTTGAGGTTTACTTGTTTTGAGGTTGTTTTTAGTTGTCACTCTTAGAATTAAAATATTCACTTTAAATTTCTGTATGGACATTAATATATTATGGCACTTTACATAAATGTATTAAATCCTCACAATAATATATTTCATTTGTACACATGGCATTATTTGTTCTGTTTTACTTCTACTTACTTTATTTCTTTAAACATTTAATTTTCTTTAAAATTATTAAAAAAGAAAAATATCTATATTGACACAAATTTCAATTTTCTACTCTCTTCATTCCTGCTATAAAATTCATTAGCTACTTTTCTGCAAGTTTCTCTTGTTTTTATTTAACCTTGAAGAATTTTTTCAGCATTTCATACAACATAGATCTGCTTGATACAAATCCTCCGAGATTTTCTTTATTTGCTTTTATTTGTGAAATGTAAATTTTTAATTTAATGAACTTACTTTGAATGAGACATAAACTGTACATATTTATGGGGTACCATAAGACATGTTGATACATGTATGCATTGTATAACATTTTAATCAACATAAGCATATCTATCTCCTCAAACATTTATCATTTTTATGGTGAAAACATTAAAATTTCTTCTTCTAGCTTTTTGAAATATAAGTACATTATTGTTATCTACAGTCACCCTACTATGCAATAGCACATCAGAACTTTTTACTCCTATCCAAATACTATACCTTAGTACCTATTGAATGTGGAATATATTTTTCCCTAGATAAAAAAATTATACATTGATTTTTTTTTCCTTCAGCAATTTAATGGGTCCTTCCATTATTTCTTGTCTTGCTTTGTTTTGATGAGAGTTAACTGTACTTCTTTTTTTTTTTTTTTGGTACCAGGGATCAAACTCAGGTCATTGCGCTTGTGAGGCAGGCTGCAGAACCACTGAGCTAAATCTCCGGCTCGTTAACTGTATTTCTTATTGGTGTTCAACTGTATGTAATAATTTTTTCAAACCAACCATTTGTTTACTTCATCTTGGTAGCAATTTTCTCTTTACTCCTGGTTTTCAACTGTTCGGTTATGATGGATATTTTAACCTGATTGGTATGTGCTCACTTCTTGGAGGAGTGGACTGATGTATTACCTCAGATTTAGAGAAGAAAATAATCACTACTAAAAAAGAAAGTCTAGGGCCAGGGATTTAGCTCAGTGGTGCCGCTGCCTGCCTCACAAGCACAAGGTCCCAAGTTTGATCCCTGGTACCAAAAAAAAAAAAAAAGAAAAGAAAGAAAGGAAAGTCTTATTTTATTCTCTCTCACATGTCTGATTATGAGACTCAAATTACACATGTTATGCTGTTTGTTATTATGTCACACATCCACTGACAGTGCAATTTTTTTCCTCTTCAACTATTTGAAGTTTTGATAACTTTTACTGAGGTACTCTCCAGTTCAGCAATCTCTTTTTCTTTTGCTCCAATTTGTCCTTAAGCCCATTCAATGCATTTTCATGCCAGATATTATATTACTAAACTATATAAACTTTCATTTTACTTTAGAATTTTTATTTCTATACTGACATTAGTCATTTTTTGCTTTTCCCTTTCACTGTATTTAGGTCCTTGCATGCTAGTTTCAGTAATTGATCATCTCAGGTTAGCTTTATAATAACTTTGTCTTCTCCAGACTAGTGGTCAGTTTGTTGCTTCTGTATATGTCTTGTTTTCCTAGATAATTCTAGACAATTTTGGAAAATCTTAGAGGGGAATGGAATGATAAATTTTGTTCATTAAAGAACAATCTATGTCCCTTCCTTTGTGGTACAGAGCAGAAAGAGCAATTAACCCAGGTTCTTCCACCTGAGCAGAACTTCGTAACAGATTTATTTGAATAGGCTGCATTCACCTCTGATTAGCCTGACCCATCATTTCCTGTGACTACACTTCTCTTTTTAGTGTCATCCTTATTGTAACTGGAGAATTGGGACTGAAATTTCATACACTGTTGGATCATGTTTAGATTTAACTCATAACCCCAGTATCCAAGTACCATGAGATAAAACAGGGCATTTTTTTCTCTCCATTCTCCAATCTCTTCTCCATTGTTGCTTTCTGAATTAAAGTCAGAAGCAAAAGCATCATGAGAATTACCAGTCCTAGTGATTTACTTTTGCATTTGAGGTTTTTCAAGATAACTGTTTATTCATCCAATTCACAGTATCATTCCTAGCTCTATGGGTATTGCCTTGTCCTTTAAAGTTTCTTATTTTATAGCAGACCTTTTACTCAATCTGCTCAACTCTAGAAATGACACTGAAACTTGCTATTCTCTTGAGGATTTTATTTTTCTAAGAAATTTAGTTCACAGTGGCTCCCTCGAAGATAGTGTTTTTCATCACTCCCACAGAAAAATCTTTATATTGTGGTAGTTTTTTATTTTTATGAAGGTGATGAAATATTTTGAGCTCTTTAACAATCTAACCTACAGAAAAGACATCTATCCACAACGTTCCAAAATTTATTTTAAGCATTTCTGACTTTCCAATAGTGATTCTGTCAATTTTAGCTTCCTCACTGATTTTATCACTAAATCTTTCTGACACTTAAAAATACCTTTCAGAGAACAAATACAGAATCCAAATAAACTGATTTAATGACTATATTTTAAAATCTACATAATAATTGCTGATAATTATTATCATTTCTTTAAAATATTACTAAATATACTCTAATCACTTTCTGGAATATCTTGAATTTTCTAAGTTTCCTTAAGTTATTCAGGGTGTCAACTCTGACTTACATTTACTTTGAAATTCTAGAATTTAGTGCATACTTTCTCAACCAAATCTCAGTGATTCTTTTTAGGATATTATCTCTGGAATGCAGCTTCTCAGAGAAAAACCTTTTAGTGAATAGTCACAGTTTGTATGTACAAAACAAAGTTATTGAACTGAGTAAAGCTGTATGATGGTTTGGAAAATAAAGATTGATATTATTTATCTGGTTAGAGCATTAACATTACTCTCTGTCCAGTGAAGACTGGAATTCACTTGCTAAGACCCTAAAAATATTTTTCTAGCCACTACACAGACACCAAGTTTTGTCTTTACCCTTTTGCCATGGGTGGTCTTCTAGATGAACTCTTTCCTGTGCCATTCATGCTCAGATTTAGCTTGTACATGTTACCAATGGATAGAAAGTGTTGTATATTTTAAAAAGCAGTCCATAAGAGAAAGGAATAAGATAAAAAGAAAAATAGAAAATTTTCAGTCTTGTGTTAAATCTGATTACCCTCATTTTATGAAATTCATCAGTCTACTGGATAAATGCCACAGATACTCTGTGGAAATTTAAATAAAACAGTATTTTCTTTATGATTTGCCAATCGGTCATAGTCATTTAATTTAATTTATTTATTTATTTGGCTTTTTGAGATAGGGTCTCTCTATGTAGTTCAGGCTGGCCTTGAACACACCAGCCCAGACTGGCCCCAAACTTGCAACAATACTCCTGCCTACTGGGATTACAAGTGTGGGCCACCATACCTAGCCATTAGTCACATTCTTATTCCTGCTCTGATTATTTCATTGCACAAGATTACTCCTTTTTCATTAGCAGAGGAGAAAAACCTTAAAGTCATTTAACTGGGTTGTTGAGTATTTTGAAATGGAAACAGTGGTTTTAACTCATTTCTAATGCCCCTTGCCCTTGTGCTATAGCGTGTAACAAATCTCAGCATATTAAGCATCATTGACACATATTAGTAGTGATGCCTCCACTTATACAACTCAACCTCTCCAAGATATCAATAGTGCTTTTCATATGTGAACTGGGTTGTCAAAGATTTAGTGTTCAAGGTTAAGGTCTGGACATATTCTGATCATATACCTACAAGCGTTTCATCGATACTTCCCAACAGGGACGAGGAGCTATAATTCCATTATTGAGTATTGTTACTCAGCTAAATTAAGAATTACACTCTGTTGGGCTGGGGATTTAGTGCAGTGGTTCTGCTGCCTGCCTCACAAGCACAAGGACCTGAGTTCGATCCCTGGTACCAAAAAAAAAGAATTACACTCTATTAACTCCCTAGCTGCTGCATACTTGCCTCATTCTTCTTTCAGACACTGGGTTTCTTGAACCATCCTGCAACCTGTATCAGGCACACGAGCAGCAAAATAAACAAACAAAAAAACCCATGAAGATCTTAGGAGAAAGAGAAGAAACAATAAGAGTAAAGATGCTAACTATAAATGTGTATTAGGACTAATAGATTTCTAAGAGCTCTCTCTCCACTCCCATATCCACATGATCAAGTATGGATTTTCTAAAAATCTATTCATTCTTAGCCACATTTCCTTCAATTGAGGAATTTCAGGGAATATTTCCAAACTTTTAGACTAGAAATCACTTCAAACCCAGAAATAGTAGCTTTCAAAGAATATACAAATATGAAATAAGCAAAAAAGAGAAAGAAACTGAGTTAGAATGAGATATAAATAATATAGTTATAGTGTCAATATTTTTTTAATGGTTAAAAATTTTTACAATAGTAATTGGTTATGCAAATATTTATTATCATGATATATTAAGAATATTATAAACATTAAATTTATGACCTAGTATTGTGATGTATCTGAGTGATGCTCAATGCTACATGGCTGGGTACATATTTCCAATGCAGGTTTATTTCATAATATGCCTCTTCCTTGGTGTTTCTTTGATGTTTTTGGAGTTTCCTTCAAAATCATTTAAAATGTTGTAGCAAAGAGAACAATAGGTAAGCTATTCCCTCTCATTCTGATTGTCATTGAATCCCCTTAATTAAAGACTAGAAGGCTAATCATATTCAAAACAAGATTTGATAGGCAGCATTTCCTCCCAAACATCCCGAAAGGGAACTAACTTTTGCTATGTTAGAAATCTAAGTGCTAATTAAAGCCTTCATTTCCTATGGCTAACTTCTTTAGGGACATCCCATGGCAGGATTTCAGTATTCCATGATATAGGGTTTATTTTCTTTCCCCTTCCTTCCTTTCTTCCTTTCTTTTGGATGCCAAGTGGTCAGTCTATTCTCCAATGCCTCTCATTCCATTCATAAGTGATTCATTTCAAAGACTTATTCTTCATTCACTTGTTTCAAAACTACACATTTTTGGAAGTATTGCAAACCACCAAACCCATAGTAATAGGGAGAGAGAGAGAGAGAGAGAGAGAGAGAGAGAGAGAGAGAGAGAGAACTAGAAACAGGTAGACAGCCAGAGAGCATACAGTCTGAGAAAGAGTGGTACATGTGAAAAAAAAATTGTTTTCACTGTTTTGTCTTAATGGTTATTAACATATGGCTTTGTCTTGAGAAAGTTTCTCACCCCTTCTTTGAGAAAAGTGTCTTAGCACATTGCAACCAGCAGAGCTATAAAGCTTATTTTATGAAAATTTACAATGTTACACAGACTTCAAACATATACCACGTATCCTCATTTTTGTGTATGTGACATCTCACTACACATCTCCAGGCTGGACTTTACTCTCTGTGTGGCCCACACTGGCCTGGAACTCATGATCCTTCTGCCTCATCCTCAGTGCTGGGATTATAGGTGTGTACCACTATGTCCAGCTCTGTATCCTTTTGAAACAGTTAACTCTGTACAAACTGCGTAAAACTAAGCCATTAGCTCCTAAAGTCGTACAATGAAATCACAGACCAAAAGAAGAAAGACAGGAGTATAAAAAGAAAAACTCCTCCAGTTGAGAGGAGTCTTGAGAGGATTGCTACATGGTGCCTTTGTCCAGAATCTTTTATGGGTCAACACAGCACAGGGATTTGCTTAGTTGTCTAGTGACTGCCAATCACAGGAGTCTCAGTGGGCTTAAAATGACCAGTTGGGATTCAGCCTCACTAAACCAGTTAGTCAGGGTGCAGAGTTTAAAGGAACTTAATAGATTTTTTAAAAGTTATTCTGTATTTCTGAGTTCCTAGAAACTAGGCCCTGAATGTAGGGAGGGTTTGCATTCCATTTTGCCTGAGGAACTCCTTTCTGGATCAAAGTCCCACTTTCACTGCCTATTCTAATTTTAATTATCAGTATGGCTGAGTGACCTGAAGCCACCTCAGGCCCTTTCTCTTGCTAGTTGCCTATTCACAAGCTAAATAACTCCTTCATATTATCTTATTGAACAGTTTTAATTGAACAGTTATTTGACATGACACTGTTCATAGCTTTTAATATTTCACATACAACTTGGTGATTTAGTCCTAACTTTCAGTAGGGTCATTTAAATTCTCAGAAATATTTTGACCTCACCTATAAATCATGTACAGCATATACCTCAGTGCTTACCTCAGCAACTCCATTTTCTTCATAAAGCCAAACAAAAAACTTTTATACACTTACTGAGTTCATTGACTATCAGAAGCCTAATTGAATTTTCATACAATGTTCTTAAATCACCACACAGAGCTTTGTGGAAGTTAGAATATACTTTCTTGCTGAAACTAAGATGAAGAATTCAACTTACTTTCAAAGAACTCAGTTGTTAGGTTTTTGATTCAGATCCAACTTTGACTTCAGACTCATTGTTCTGAAGCATGACACACTACTGATTGGCCCAAAGTAGGTTGCCAATTAATGTCCACTCGTTGAATGAATAATTCCATCAAACAATCAATCAAACAATGACAGTCACTTAGAAAAAGTGACCTCAGCAGCCTCTCCAGTCATGTCAGTGGCTGCAAACAAAGAAACCTGTCTTAACCAGCTTGGTTGTGTAAAAATGTCACAGCAGGAAGCTATATGCAAATAGATCTCTTTTACCAGATAATAGACTGCGCAAATTATTCTGACCAGGCCTTCACACAGTAGTAAAAATTTCCAAACTTGAAAAGCTTTAACTCCATTGCTACTGGCTTGTGTTCCTCACCCAGCGTGTTCTGTGGCTTCTTTCCTTGGCAATCAATCCTCAAACACCTGTTACAAATCTACCCCTTTTCATGTAACAGCTTGGTTATCAGTAAGCCGGTTAATACATTGCTATATTTTCCTTTCACTATACCATATTTTCCTTTCACTATACCATATACTGTAGTCCATAATAAATTTGGAAATTTTGATATTTTAATTTTAAGTTATCTAGTCAAGCCATGTGGCTTATTTACTAAAGTTAAAATTCAATAATTCTATTTCACTTAAGAGTATGGCCTCAATGTGCATCCATTTAGCTATAAATGTCTCTCTCTTCTCAATCTTTATGGCTGAGTAGTACTCCATTTTATAAAATAAACCCCACATCTTCTTTATCCAGTCTCCAGTTGAGGGGCATTAGGGCTGTTTTTCCAAGGTTTAGCTATTAAAAACTGTGCCGCTATAAACATGGGTGCACATATATCACTGTGGTATGATTCTTTTAATTCTTTTGGAAAGATATCCAGCAGGGGGATACCTGGGTCAAATGGGACCTTTAATTCTAGTTTTTTGAGGTATTTCCATATTGATTTCCACAGCGGTTGCAGGTATAATTGATAATGTGAAATAGGAAGTAAAGGTCTAAAGGAGTAGGGGAAGTGGGAAGGGGTAGGGGAAAGGAAAGAAAGGAAAAGCAAAAATATGAGAAAAGGAAAAAATAGAAACAAAGTCCCTGTAAATAGGGAAGGGTGGAGGGAATGAAGGAAGGGCAGGGAAATGTGGAAAAAATAAGAACTAATATACACCATGTAAAGGTACAAGATCCCAATGAGAAATGTAACTATATTTTATACCTAAAATGTACCAATAAACTTAATGAAAAATTTTTTAAAATTCAATAATTCTTTCCAGAGTTCACAGCCAAATTATCTCCAATATTTCTTTTTATTTCAAAGTCTGCTTACTGTTAGACATATCCTTAAATGTGAGATTATCACCTATCTGTCAGGAATTTTCAAGATTGTCTAGAATTCTGAGTGCTATCTCTTAGCTGCCAAACTCAGCCACACTCCCTGGATATCTTGAAGGAGGAAGTCTACAGAGGTTTTCTGTATCCTTCCCGTGTTCATTTCATATTGACTGTTTTGTCAACATTCTAACCCCTTTCTGGAAAGAGTTTAAAAAGTTTTTGAAAGCTTACTCTCAATCAAATACACTTTTTAATTCATTTTACATTTACTTTAGTACCTACTTTGTGCCAAATATTTTAGGAAATCAACATCAAATAAAACAGATGAATCTCCTTACTGTAATGGGAACAGTTTTACTATTAAGGAAGGAACTTGATAATAAAATAAGCAAAATATGCATTGAATTACATGGTAGTAAATGATAAAGAAAAATAAAGTAGGAGAGAAAAGTGAGAGTGAATGAGTTGGGAGAAAGATAATCATTTTAGATAGGATGGCTCGGGGATACATTAGGAAACACTTGGACAAATTGCTGAGGAAGGAACTCATGAGTTCTCTGAAGAAAAATTATTTCTCCAGGCAGGCAGAATGTGGTAACAGTTAGGTTGATACCTATACCTTCTAGTTTAAGTTTTAATTATTTTGAAAAACATACTATATATTAAATCTCTTATAACATGCAGTTGTTAAAGGAGCAAATTAGGAGTTCAGTTTAAAGAAAATTGGCTTCATTTTTTATTCTAGAATCAAGTAATACTTCATGCCATAAAATAAAATAAATGTTCTTATGGGCCAAGCAAAGGAGGTTAGTTTTATAGCCAAAGGCTTAAGAAGGCAGAAACAAAGAATACAAAGCATATTGGTCATTTCAAAATTATAGTCATGTCAGACAGGCACTCTGGTGCATACCTTTGATCCCACCACTGAGGAGGCGAAGGCAGAGTATCACTTGACTCCACCAGTCCTGCAAGCCCAGGCAACAGAGCAAAACCTTGTATCTAAATAAATGAATAAATATTTAATAAAAAAATGAGAGTCATGGGGGCTGGGGATTTAGCTCAGTGGTTCCGCCACCTGCCCCACAGGCACAAGCACCCGAGTTCCATCCCTGGTACCAAAAAAAAATACAATTAGAGTTATATGCCGCATTATGAGGTTTAATCAATAATACACCATATATATAACTCTTATTCAATACAACTATAATGGAACTAAAAATTCTTTATCACCTACTGACACCGGAGCCATCTTAACATTTAGCAAAACACATTTCTTGTATGTTTGTGGCCATGCTGGTGTAAACAAACCTACTATGCTGCCAGTTGTAGAAAAGTATAGCACATACAATTATATAGAGCACCTAATATTTGATAATGATAATAATATTCCTGGTTCACATATTTAAAATATGTTATGCTTTGGATAAGTGTACACCACAGGTTTATATGGTAAGAAGTAATGGGACCTTTAAATGTCTTAGGTCATTGAAGGAGTATTCTAAAAGGGAATTGAGATATCTTGGTCTTTCCTGCAAACACTCGTGTTCATTTTCTCTCTCTCTCCTTCTTGCTGCCCTGAGATAAATATCTTCACCACAATCTCCTATCATGATATTCACCTCACCACAGGCCCAACAGCAACAGAATCAATGGACCATGGACTCCAGCCACCAAAATTGGGAGCCAAAACAAACTTTCCTCGCCTCCACTTCTTTTTTTTGTTTGTTTGATTTTGGCTTTTGAGACAGGGTCTTGCTGTGTAGTTCAGGCTGGCCTGCCTCAGCCTCCTAAGTGCTGGGATTATAGGTGTGCACCATGACACCTGGCAACTTTCCTCCTTTTTATGGTTATTACCTCAGGTATTTGGTTATAGTAACAGAAAGATGACACATAATTTTTATCATCTTACTTATACTTTTTATCATTATTTTGGAGTGCACTCCTTCTACTTATTTATTTAAAAGACCACTGAAAACAATATATCATATTGTGTCAGCAGCAATTTCATTCAATTTGTGTTTACTGCATCTCTTAATTGCGTAATTTTCTCTTGTTCTTAATTTAATTTCATGTGCTTTTGTTATTGTCCTAGGAGCACCAAGATAGATACATATCTGTCTATATAGATATAGTGATATAGACTAAGTGTATGACATAGATTATGTATATAGCACACTACATCATCTGAGTTTAAGTAAGTATACTGTATGATGTTTGCATAAGGCTGAAATTACTTACCTAAGAATTCATTTTTCAGAATGTGCCCTCATCTTTACAGAGTGCATAACTAAGTCTTCAGTACAAGGTGGGTATAAGGAGTAGAAAATCAATTAGTTAAATCAGATTGTTTTTGTTAAAGGACATGAGGTATGGGTATCCAAAATTTTTGTTTGCCTAGGTCACAATGAATAGAGACTTGTCATTGGCAGCACATAAATTTTATGATATAGTTAATGTATATAAGTAATAAAACTTCATTTTTTATATTTCAACTTATTATTTTATGAAATAACACAAGAAGCCCAAGTTTAACAGTGTCTTAGTTACTTTTCTCTTGCTGCTGAGACAAAACACCCAATAGCCAAAGTGAAGGGAGGAAAGGTTTGTTTAGCACACAGTTTGCGGAGGTCTCAGTCCATAATCAGCTGGCTCCAAGGCAAGGTGGCACATGGCAAAAGGGCAACAGTTCATGACAGTGGAAAATAGCAAAAGCAACAAGGAACCTTAATAGCATCTTTCTGCAGCTTGATTTTATCTTTTTCAGACTACTTAAGGCGGGTAGCACTCACTCCCTGAATCCTAGTGTCCTCAGGCCTAGCACTGCACCATGAATCAATTCCAGTGTCACACATTTTCCATCCAGCCACCTCTGAAAAAGTGCCACCTAAGTCATCTAAACACAAGCAGTAACAAATAGTTGTTATACAGGAAAACTTACATGTACGAGGCACAACAATAAAAAATTATCTTCACTGGCACATGTACATGTACGTAGGACAAAATATTATCTCTCATTGTTGCATTTTACATAGGAAGTTGCACACACACATAAAGTGTGATATACAGGCAGGTTTCTATCCAACTGCCTGTGTGATTGGTGCATGAAGTGGAGTTGACACTGCACTGTGCCCTCCACTGCCTAGGCTTCTGTTGTCACCTGCAGTCTGTACTTAAGCATTGCACAATGGAGTCATGAAGTACATTGTTAAAAATCACACAACATATTCATAGCTGTCCATAGTCACATGCAGCTCAAGGACCAAATATTGGACCACTCAGTGTCCATTACAGCACAGAGAACTTTTCATGGCTATCTACTTATCTCTAAGCAGATCAATTGAATACAAATATCTACAGCTTTTTATATGTTAATAATACCTCTATAAAGTACTCAGAAGAATTCAGTGAATCCCAATAAGGAGCAAACTTCACCCTTGAAAAAATGTATGGCTAGGGGCCGGGGATTTAGCTCAGTGGTGCTGCCTGCCTCGAAAGCCCAAGGTCCCAAGTTTGACCCCCGGTAAATAAAAAAAAAGTATAGATAGACAAAATTGATAATCTCTACAGCTTAGAATGATTTAAAACGTCATTAAGGGGCATAAAATCAGTGCTCTTACTCTCACGTTATTCCCTTTTACCAAGAGGATTCTATGTGCAATAGTAAAAGATCTGAAATAGGTGAAAGATTGTACCTTCATGGCATAAAGTGCAAGAAAGGGTTAATGTGAATGTAAGAAAGTTTTAAAAGACTGTTAATGGAAGTTGAGAATCTGGAAATGGAGTCCTTTCAAGCTGATGTTGCATGTGACCCTTTATTCTCTGATCTATTTTTCAATGGATTTATTTCCATTCACATGTACTTCTCCAGTTATTTCAAAACCCTTTTTCCCATGACTATCTCCTCCAAAAATTAACCCTTTATTCAGACTAGACCATAAATATTTTTTGATGGACTGGATTCATTCAGTATCCCACTGAAGTTTTACATATGTTTTCTGGACCTTTAAATGCTTCAATGTATTACTGCCTCAGCCTCTGAACTTAAGTTTTTTAAAACTATTCTATTTCAAAACTTTAGAACTCATTTAAAAATATTGTCCCTCCAGGCAGTATCAAACACTGCTCAAATCTTTAGTCTCTCTCAACTTTATGAAAAGTGAAAAATTTGTTTTCTTTCCATCAGAATTTAGAATTCAATTTTAGGCATACATTTTAATTCAGCATTTAGACTGGTCCAATACCCCACTGTGCAGAACACACTATACTAACAGTGGGGAATGAGTTTTGCAATGTTTCAAGCCACAGGAGGATTGGGAAATGTCTCAGCAGCCACCTCCGCTCTCTACCCTAGCATCCCACATTCAATTCCTCACCAATGGGTCTGTCTCAGTCCTGACAAATATTTACAGTTTCATATTAAATGTAGGTTCAATACAGTAGATGTTAAAGATATTAGAAGAAAAAACTAAGATAGGTGAGAGAAAGAGAAGAAAAAAAGAGAGATGCTAAAAACTCTAAACCTTAAGGGAAGAATAGTCCAAATGGAGAATAGGATGATCCAAAAATCTCCATTTATAAGTCCAGAGAATTCTTACCATGTATCCTAAACAGTATCTTCACATACTGACATTTCATTCAGTACTATCTAAGATGAAATTCTTTTTCTCTTTGCTTTAAACAAATAGAAAAAGGCAAGAAAGAACAACATAGGTCAATTTCCTTGGCCCATGGTCCTCTGCCATGTTTCCCAAAGCTACGCTCTGATGCACAAGCCTGTCAGAGTCCCACTGTGACGTCTTCCTTTCCTGTAGGCCCTGAGCAGACCCTTACTGCCCATAATAATTTTCTCTTCTTTATTACTAATATATAAACTGAAGTCTCCATATTTTTCAAATTATTCAATTGATAAGTGAAGATTTGACAAAAGTTAGTCATCCCCTTTTATCTGTCTAGTGGCTCTGTTGATTGGATTTGCATAGAAACTTGCTTCATTCTTTATCCTCTTCAGTAAGGATCTACCACCTAAATATTCACCTTTACCCATTTCACACACTACTTCTTACATATTCTTCTCACATTCTATTTTTCCTTTCAAGCCAAGATTAGATTTCTATGCATTGGAGTCTTTCTTCCTTGTGAACAGCTACAATTTTGCATCTCTATTACTTTCCTGGAACTAACTCTGGCTGTAGACCTTGCTCATCTTGATGATATTCTTTCTTCCTATCACTAGAAAATGCAAGGTCCTACCAACCCAAGGCACAAACCTCATCTTCACAGACTATAACTACACACGTTTTTTAGCAACACTTCCAAACACTAGAATGCAAAATTGCATATATCATCATCACCCAATATTTTATTTTCTTAATTATGCTTTAGATCATCAGTGAGGAAAGATCATCAGTATTTCACTTCCTTGTAATATCAAAGTTTTTTATATACTTGGCTTTATTAAATCTTTAGAACCTAAACTGTTACCTTGAAAGGTTAAAACAGTCTTGCTTAAATTTATAGTCATAAGGCATTCTGTGATTTATGATTTAGCTTTCACAAGCCTCTCTTCCCCCCCAACATAGATCACATCTCATTTATTTTTCTGAAGAATAAATTCTAAGCATTTTGAAAGAAATCATTGGTCATTTGTAAATGTTTTGAATTCAAAATCAGATTTTATTCCATGTAATATCTTTTCTTTGTTCTTTGGCAAGTTATGCATGAACACCATGCATGTTGTGCCTAGGAAGTGGATATCAAGAACATAAGTCTTCTCACTAGCAGCAGGCTGAATAGCTTTCCAGTGCCCTTTTAGTAAAAATGATCATCTGTTTTCTTAGGCTATTAACCTCATGATACAGGTGAGAGAATTTAGATCAGCTATCCCTTTCAGTGAAATTTCTGTTCATTACCTAGACGTTTTCTATGAATGCTTGGGTTTTGAGAAATGATTTATTTATTTCTCCCCACTTCTGAGGTCAAGCATATGGGTATTTGTGAGCTATGTTTCTCTTCACCTTCACTTTCTTTCCTACTAAATATATCCTTCTCACAGCAGAAGTGTACTAAATAATTGATGGGACCATGTGAATTGATTATAAAAGATTAGAGAGTATAAAAGATTTAGGGAACTGTATCCAGGAAGGAAAGAGGGAAGCTCTCCTATAGACGACCAGTCTCTGGTGAACTCGGTCACAGGAAAACAACACTCATTCTGGCCTCTCCTCAGATGCCTCTTCCCTGTCTGCTTTGGTACTGGTCCTCTGTAAAACTACCATTGTTTGCCTCTTTTACACTTCCAGCCAATGGTTAATTTCCACTAAATGCAACTAATATTGGGGTTTACATAACAATTAAAACAAAAGAGAGAATAAACAAAATAAAAAGAACAAGATTTTAGAACCTATTCAAAAAATTTGTTGCTTCAGACACTAAACAGACAGGGGCAATGAGCAGCAATCATAGTCCCCCAGTGGCAGCCTTGCATTGACCCCTGAATGGTAACATCACTTCTGAAAGTTTTGTTTCTCTGATTCTCTGGGGATGCAGAGGAGGAGAGAGATACAATTCTTGCATTCTATTTCCTCCCCGGACATTTAAAACACTAAGATCTTATCTATCCTACAGGTGCTCACTATGTTCAGCATCTTTATATTATTTTACTATATCTTTAATTGCTATATCTCTCTCAAAGATCCCACCATGAATGGTTCTGCACATTTCATGCCAAATGATAGAATCTAGGATAAATTTTACCTATAGAAATCCATTATTTTAGAACATTTATTATGTGCCTAAAATATAATCTGAACAGCATTTGCTCTTTCTGAAAAATAAATATTCTGTATTATAGGCTCTGAGCAAGTGGAGCTTACTCATATGTTAATTTGTTCACCAGATTATATCAATATAAAGGATTCTCTTCATTACTTCCTGGGAAAGTCTGAGATTATAATAAGGGATTGATAGCATAAATTATTATAAATTATAAAATTGAATAAAAAGGATTTGTTTTAAAATTATATCAATAGGTACTGATATGCAATTATCTCAGATATGAAGACTAAAACAAGGTGCAGAATTCATGGAGGGGTAAAGTGAAAGGTGTGTACACACACTGATAGTGAATACAAATTAAACTTGAATGAGTTGGGAAAGTAGGCAGACATAATAATATAAATAGCCTGTTCGGCTTTTTAAAGAAATGGTGCTTGATCTATAGATACACTATTGGAGAAGAGTATTGAGCAACACTAGAAAGGAAACATAATTTTATTGCTGTCCTTTTTGCTTTGTTATTTTTTGAAACAATCAAGAATCTCAATTTAAAATTAATACATTATGTTTGGGTTTATATGCTGGTTTTGAAAAGTATTAATTATTTTTAGTGATCTCTATTAAGTACTGAGAGCCTGGAGTTTATGACTATTGATTATATAAATAGGTAGTTAGGTTGAGACAAGTACTCTTAATATGAATATAACATTCTCATTAATTGATTGCCTTTGGTCATATGCACAAGATATTCTGCTTGCAATATGACTACAAAGGAATAAATATATCCTTTAATGCCTATCTTTCTGATTTATTTTTGAAACAGGGTCTCAAAGATTTCTCGGAAAATTCTGTAATTCTAGATTTATAACCTTATCTTAAAGCTACTTGTGTGGCTAAAAAGATATCAAAAGTATGTCATCTGTGCCTAGCTTTAACATAAGATTATAAATCTAGAATTACCCAATGATAAATGTAAACATATTGTATAGGTAAAATGTACCAATAAAAGAATTTAAGGAGAAAAATAAATAAAAAATAAAGGTGCTGTTAGATAAAATGAAAAAAAAAGAATACTAATTCAAACTCTTAGTATAATTGAAGCATTTTCTTATTCTGTCTTTTCTGGAGGTAGATGATTAAAGTAGAAAAAAATTTTGATCATAACCTTTACAGATTTTCTCAAGTAGTTGCAGTAGGATAACAACCTTCTTTTTTTAAAACTTGTTTATACCCACTCTTTATATTTTTCCTCATAAGAGTCTAGTTGTTGGTCTATTAAGTACTTTGGGTGAAGGTCTTTTCTGATTTATTTAAATTATTCATAAAAATCAATTATCAAAATTGCAAAGCTAGTTTCACTGTTGTAGCTGTATGATACTCAAATCCAATTCTACTGATAGTGTAGATGTTAAAATGATTTCAAATTATTTTGTGTTGGGGTCACATTATATAATCAAAACTCTGTCATGCATATTAATATGTTTTTATACAATAAATACCTATTAAATGTCTACTGCATGTCAATAATATGTATATAAAAGTTTCATTGAAAAGCATACAATATAAGAAGAGCTTCATTAGAGTAATATACATGGTGTCATAAACACTGAAAGGACAAAACAATTTCTCACTGGTAAGAAAAAGAATGATTTAAGATACTCTTTAAAAATGGCACTTTAAATTTTGAAAGATGAGAAAAATGTTAGCTACATAGAAAGGGAAGATAGGTATTTTTTAAAAAGGCATGTGAAAATATAAGAATGCAAATTTGAGTAACCAAAAATAAGGCTGGTGCATATCTGGTTAGGTAATTTGTGGAATACATTCACTTTAAAAAAAAAAAAAAAAAAA
>NW_004624736.1:33593862-33644114 GCF_000247695.1 Heterocephalus glaber | reverse complement strand
GCCATAAAGAATGAGAAACTAGAGTCATTTATAGCTAAATGGATGCATATTGAGGCTATACTCTTAAGTGAAATAAGTAGGACACACATGTGTAAATACCGAATAGTATCTCTAGTGTGAGAAACTGAAAGTGTAAAAATAGATGAAAATGATTAAAACCAATAATTGATAATTTGAAATAGGAAAAAGTCCAAACGTGGAGGGGTGTTGGGAGGGGAAGGGGAAAGGGAAGAAAGGAAAGGAAAAATTATCTTAAAGAAAAAAAAATGGAAACCAAGTCTATGTAAATAGGGAAGGGTGGTAGTGGTGAAGGGCACACAGGTAATGGAGGAAAAAATAAGAACTAGATACATCATGTTCAGGTACAAACACCCAATGATAAATGTAAATGTATGGTATACCTAAAATGTACCAATTAATATATAAATAAAAAACAACTGTTTCTTAATGGTATAAAATATTTCAGCAATTTGACAAACCATGTATTTGCAGTTGTTCTTTAAAAATGCACTAATAATGACTAGTAGCAAATTAAAAGTACCTTTTTAAATGCCACGCTTTTGCTATATTAATTCACAACTAATATTTGTTCTGACTTGTACTGACCATGTAGGAAACTGTAATTTTATGTGAATGATAAAGTCTTGATAAACTTCAATATATTTATTAGTAAGTAGCAGCCTTTCATGTGAAAGAGTATTTGTCTATAGTAAACACAATTGGATACCAATCGTCACATATTTTTGAAATTTTCCATGCTGCCTAAATTCTAAAGTTTTTCTGACTCTGCCTATCCAATGTCTGTCTACATAGCCTCACCCAATAATGTAGTTCTCTTTCATGATGACTGCATCATAGAAAACCATATGACATTCTGGAAGTCTTCCAGTATAGTTTCCTTTATATTTAAATAGACATAATTTTAAAATTTCAATTTTGCTTCTAGACTGGTGTAGTATGATATAGTATCTAGCAGCACTGTCTTGTGCATATAAAGGATGTTTGACAATATACTGAAAATGGTAGGTGAAAATCTGAAAAGATAATTCTGGGACTTGATTACTTCTTGAAACATTTAATTACCTACTCATAGATTTAACCTATATTTGGAATTATTGTCAAGAAATTCCCTTAATATTTAAACATTCTCAATTAACTTTGTTTTTTATGTCTAAATTTTTCTTTCTTGGCAGTAGAACTTGCATTTTATATGTTTCAACTAGATTCTACACACTTTTTCCTCCTCTAAAGAAACTAAGACAAAGATGACAATAGAAGAAGCACAATAGTTATAGTTTAAATAAAGCAAGGAATTTTTATTGCCTTTCCCTTTCATGGGGTATGACCTGGAGAGTGTGAATGGGAGAGAGGAATATATTTCCACTAGGTCTTGGTTCCAACACACAGCACTCTCTTAGCGTGGGTGGTTATCTCCATGCAGTATGGTTTTAAAGTTTGGTGAATATTTTTCAGCTTTTTCGGACCTTATAGTTAATCATTTCATTTAATTCTCTGGAAATAAAATAGTAATATAGACTAACATTGGAGAAAAACCCGGATTTCCTGGATTTATTAAAATATGGCACTGTCCTCTGCATTGATTCATGTTAGTCTGACTTAACAATGCAATCTTTCTGTTACCATATTTACTGTTCACTAATATTTGGAGGACTGTCCACAGCAGTACCGTCATCATTATTGCTAAATACTAATATGATGCACATTATACTTTGTTCTTTATGTAGATTATCTCATTTAAATTTTACAACCAAAATTTAATTAGCCCCTTCTTACAGATGGTTTTACCATCAAAATAGAAGAGTCTGAATTTCAAAGAGATTAGGCAACTTGCTCCAGTTTCTATAATTGTTAAGTAGTTAGTTATAAACAAGCTTATAATTCATATTTTACAATTGCTAAGAATAAAAGATAAAGAGAGACTCAACCACTGACTGAATGTCAAGGAAATTAGGAATACACTAGTTGATTTTCTGTCATTTTAAAACTAAGTGTGAAAGGGAAAAATGAATTTCCATGTTGCTATCTTGATATTAAACCAAATAGTTCAAAGACTGTTATCCAATTCAACCTGTTCATCATTACAAACATCAAATTCTTAGTGCAAGCAAATAAAGAGATATACAAAAATACAGATAACCAAAATACACAGTGAATGTTTAAAGTTTTTAAAAATATTTTACATTAAAGGACACACTGGCTTTAATTCCCCACAAAATAATCCTCCTTATGTTAAATTCACTTATTCCATCATTCTTGCTACTTTCTGAAGCAGTTCTGGAAGCCTTCTTTCATGACTTTAAGAGACGTGATTAAAAAAATAGGGTAAACATTGCTATCACATGCCATCCAGTAGAATGGCAAGCTCATAAAATTATTACTGTTTGTTCTCATCTACTTTATTCTCTGGATCTGGCATCTTGGGACAGGTAAACATTTTGAAACAATTAAGGACACGGAGGCAGCCAAAACACAACTAAAGACTTCCCAAACTGCTTCAAAAAGTGGCAAAAATGATGAGAAAAGTGTGTCTGAATTGAGGGTGAATACTTTGAAGGGGATTAATGTTGATATGTCTTTTACTGCAATGACTTGTCAAATTTAAATATTCACCAAATTTTTCAATAATATCTCAAATATGCAAAGAGAAAATTATGTGCATTGTGTGTGTATGTTGACATTTATAATACTTCTTTTGTGAGACTGAGTCTCTCTATGAAGTTCAGGCTGGCCTTGAACTCACAGCGGTTCTCTTGCATCAGTGTCACCTCATCCAACTTATAATACTTACAAAAGATTACCTCAGATCCCACAATTTGTGACTAGAAAATAAAATTTTACATGAAGTGTAACATACAAAAAGGAAATTTATTTTTCAAGTTGTATCTACAAGTGACCAAAATGCCGACTGCTTTGTTGCAGATGGTTTTAAGTGTCTCAAATGGCACAATCAAATCGACTATACAATGATCCAAAATAGCCATTAAGAAACTACCCTCAGGTGAACTGGTTTGACCTTTACAGAACTCTAAAGATTGTATTCCCAAAGGATCAATTGCTTACTCTGTACATTTGGAAGTTGACACCTTCAGGCACTCTATCAATGTAAAATTTCACTGAAGTCTTTCACTTTCACAAGAATTGAATGCAACTCCGTTTGTCACTTTCTTTCAGTAGAAAAATACCTCACTCCAAATACTCTTGAAATTTATACGAATTAATACCACTAGAGGCCTATTTTCATATTTTGATGCTATTGTTATTTGGGGCAAAAGGCATTCATTTACAGATTTTTAGATAATAAAAAGCTACATAGCAGTTCTCCTTTAGCTAATAATTTCAGTATGAACAATTCTTATTTCAGGCAAAAATAGAAGAAAGTTGGTTCTCAGGTGTTTTTGGAAGTGCAATAAGTATCCTACTAAGGGACTTCACCACTGATTTTATGGAATGAATACTGAAAACTGCAGAAAGTGTCTAAATGAATTTGTACATTATCAAGCTAGATAGTATATACAGTATAGAATTGATTCTATATATCCAAAGTTCATATCTATACTTTTGGTGTGGTTTTCCACTTAAGGAAGTAAAAAGTTACATAGTTTACCTATTTTAAACTATCAAGCTCATACTACACAGACTCATGGCAGATGCTCACTAGCCATCCTTAACCCAAAAAGTGACCACTACTCTGGTCTTTCACACCATAGCTTTAATTTTTCAGGTTTTGAATTTTACATGAACAGAATCAAATAATATGCATTGTTTTCTCTCTGGCTTCTTCTATAGTATATTGTATTTGTGAAATTTATTGGTATTGTGAACATAAACATTTGCTTTGCTTGCTTTGCTGTATGTCATTGTATCTATTTCAGTATACTTTTGACTAACATAATTTTTGTTTGATATTATTGTAAATATTATTGATGTAACAGTCTTATGGATGAGTTTTTATCTGCATATCTGTTGAGTATGTACTACCTATACCAAAAATTGCAGGATCATGTGCCATGCATGTGTTTGATTTTATTATATTTTTCAAATAGCTTTCCAGAGAGAATCTACTGAATTACAGTACTACAATTAGCATTAAGACTATCAGTTTCTTTATTTATTGACTCTTTACAATGTCATCTTAAAGGTGCCATGTGGCACAAATTTTTAAGATGAATCATGATTACTAAAGATGTAATTAAGTATGACATGATTTCAGTTTAACACTTTCAATTAAATTAATTTTAAAGAATGCTGTAATAAAGGGTTTCCTTTTCCAAAGCATGGTAAGGATATTAGCTTGTTTAGGTTGCAAAAACAGCAGAAATTGATTCTGGATAATTCTCACAAAAATTTCTTGGAAAAGTGCTAAGGTAAATGACAGAATTCAGAGAACATATGAAAATAAGTCTGGATTGGGAACCAGACAGAGCTGATCACAATCCATTTGCTGTTACACCATGATCTCACAGAGCTGCCATTGCCCACATCATTCTCATCACTGGTCAGCTCCAGAGACAGTTTGAACTCAGTGTGTTATTAGTTACATGGATGGACTCCCCACTCAGCTTCAGTCAGAGTGAAAGTCACAATCTGATTCTGGAATTTTGTTTCATTCCTTCAAGAATTAAATTGCAGGCCCCAAGTATCTCATTTACCAGTTGAATTCAGGTACCGCATGCTATATATAAGAGGGAGAAAAAGAAAATGCATCAGAAATCCCCTTGGATCCTAAAGTGAAAATAACTGCAAAGGTTGCATGAGTACATGAAAGCCAAATTTGAGATTAATTAGTATAAAGGTAAGTGAAATACAGATACTGTATTTACAAAATAAGTTAATGTGGAGAGGAATAAGTAAAAGAAAAAAAAGCATTTTCTATTCACAAAAACAGCTCCATGGAAAGGAATAAATATGAGTTAGGGGATGACAAAAAGATAAACATTGTACTATTAGATCTAAACTTTGAAGTTGTTTAATTCAAAAACTAAAGATTACAATCCAGTGTTTAAAAATGATTTCAGAAAACACTTCTGAAAGAAGTGAGGAAATATTTCTCAACTTGTTCTATGAAAAAAGTATAAAATGCTTACCAAAATTTCATGAAGATATTAAAAGAAAAATTACAAATTAATGTCTCATAAGTTCTTTCCTCTAATATTCTGAAAATATTAATTTAATACACCAATATGTAAAATATATCATATTATGACCAGTTGGATATTGTCTTAGAAATATAAAATTAGTTGAATATTCATAATGCAATCAAAGTAATTCATGATATAAACAGAGAAAAGAAGAAAAATTACATATTGATATCAAAAGACATACAAAATTTTGGCAAATTCGGTGTTCACCAGTCGTTTTTAAAAAAATCACTCTCAGCAAGCTGAAATATACGAGAATTTCCTAAATAGTATCAGTGTCAACAAAACAGCAACAGCTACTATACTTAATTGTGAAGAAATGAAAATTTTTACCAAAGATCAAAAACAAGTTAAGGGTATTAGTTACCCAATTCTAACATTATACTGGAAATCTTCACCAATGCAATAAAACAAGATAATTAAGATAATCAAATGAGAGATTCAGAGATAAAAAATGAAAATATAAAACTATCTATTGTAGATTACATTTTTGTATAAACAGAAAATGGTAGGCAAATTATAAAAAGCATACTCAATTAGGTCACTATGCAAAAATGAATTATTTTCTATATGTTAAACAGGTTAAATAGAAATGAAAGTTAAAAAATACCATTTACAAAATTATCCAATCATATCAAATACCTAGTAATAAGTTCAAAAAATTTCTAGCAAAAACAAAACTGTGTTTAGAGAAATTTTTTTTTAAATTTTAAAGATGTAATACATTCCTGTGTTGGAACATAAAAATTATTAAGATATTCATTTCCCCCAAGGTGAGCTATACTCAATTCAATGGAATTATGATAAAAAACTATGATAGAATACTTTATAAAAATTAATAAAATGATATTAAAGTTTATATAGGAATATATAACTGTAAATTGGTAAAAGTAATCATCATGAAGAGTAATACTAAATAATTCAGCCTATCTACTCTTAAAACATGCTGAAAATATCCACTGATCAAGGCATTATAATATTGGTCTAAATATAAACAATTAAGCCAGTAAAAGTAGTGAGAAAAACTCACACATATATGTTTAACTGATTTTCAACTAAGTTGTCAAATTAATTCAGTGATAAAGGAAAGGATCTTGGTGCTAAAAAAAACAACAGATGTTCATATAATAAGAGAAATAAAAATAACTTCAATTCCTACTTCATTCTACATGCAAACACTAAAGTTGGGGTACATCACAACTCTAAACATAAGACCTTAAACCATAACATTTCTACAAGAGATAGGACATTTTATCAGCAATCTTTGTTATGCAATGATTTAAACTTGACATCTAAATTCAGTGAGATAGTCTTATAAAAAATTAGATTTCTGCTCATCAATGACCATGTTAAGAAAATCAATAGATCAGCTACAGACAGGGAAGTAATTGTATTACATGCACCTGATAACAATTCATAAAGAATCGTTAATGATTTGTAACTCATTCAAATCAACAATGAAAAGATAAATAACCCAATAAAATGTTTTCGAATTTTTGAATTGACACTTCACTAACCAAAATAAATGAACAGCCAATAAATGCACAAAAAGCTGTTTTACATTATTATTAGGAAAATTAACTTCAAAGAACAATGAATTAGGACAACATATGTCAAAGTACTTAAAATAAATGAGACTGTCAAAATCAAATGTTGGAGAGAATGTGGAACAACTGTAAGTTTTGTGATTGTTAATGGAAATGTTAAACTGTACTACTGTGTAAAATTATTTGGCAGAGTGTTTCTAAAGTTAAAAATATAAATTTTCCTAGATCCAAATATTCTACTTTTCAGTATTTTTAAGGCAAATAAAAATATATATTCACAAAATAAATTTTGTAAAAGTATTCATTGTTTCATTATTATTCATGTATAATTGCAAAAAACTAAGATTTCCTGAGATGTCAATAAGTTAACAATTTAAAAATATAGTATAATCATACACAGCAACAAAAATGCAAACTATTCACAAATGTAACAGAAAAGTTATGTGTGTCCCATGTGTCCAATGTCTTATTTTAGGTGATAGATTTATTGTTATATAAAACTGTAGAAACTCAACAAACTGAACACAATATACAAATGTTAATTGCATGGCTATGAAATGTCAATAAGAATTATACAAAAATGAGGAATATAATACTTGGTAAGTTTGTACTGATAAACCTAGATTAATTGATGTGGATGGTGACCTTATATCTAGAGGTTATAGAAAAGAGAAATAGAAAGGAAAAGTCACTCGAGCAAAACATATGTTTTCAGAAGATGAAGTTCAAGACAATTGGTTAAGGGTTAGAATGACAAGGATTATTTGCCATAAGAAACCTATAAGCAGAGTTGAAGGACAACAGGGGAATTTGGTTTGGGTCTAGAGAGATAAACATGATGATGAATAAATTTCTGTGAGACTAGAAATAATGAGATTAACAAAATAGAGATAGCACTGGCTATAACACAAAATATTTTATTATCAGCCTAGAATTATAGGGAAAAATCTATGTGGAGGTATATAGTATAGTATATTGCAACATTTGAAAATAATAGTGATCATATCATCTTCAGAGGCCTAAGAATTTATGTAGTAGGGATTTCACAGTTATATAACTGTGAGATATATGGGATATAGATACAGATTTATAGCTATAAATGAAAACATAAATACAAGCATAGGTATAATATTTACCTATTTTTTTAACATTTAATCAGTTGTGTGCTAATTATGGAATGGAATGTATGGAATATAACAGGGAAGAATGCAGACATGATTTCTTTTTTTTATTGACCTGTTAAGAGAGAAAGAATGAAGAGAGAAAAAAGAGAAATTAAAAAATATTACTGATAAAGAAACATCAATTTATAATAGAAAAATGTTCAAGTTTCCATGAGTGTACCTAGAAACAGCTCAGAATATGAACTTTTTAAAAAGTAGATAATGATAGATTCACTTGGAAAATTTAATTGACTCTAATCATTTGAAAGTGAAAGTCTATAACTCTACAATTCTGTACACTCCAAAACCCACAACTATCAAGATAATATCTAGAAGAACATAAAATTTACTCTTCTATAGGGTCTCAGGATCTACTTCCTTTTAGATTCCCATTATTTAAAGGCTGCTCAAATTGAAAGATTAGTCTAGGAAAGTTGAAAACGAATGTAAAAAATTAAATTTGTTAATTTTTTAATAAAATATTTTTAATATTTTAAATAAAATATTTAAAATTAGTTTTCAATATAAATTTTTAGATTGTTCTGAACAATGTTTATGTACCATTTTATCAGATGTTTTATTACCTCAATAAATGTAAACTTTATTAATAAAGTATATGTATGACAGTTTGCAATATGTTTACATTATGGATGTTCAAGTGAATTATTGAATCTTTGAAATGATTAAATCATTGCAATAATGCACTTAAAGTGAATTTCATTTATAACTGTAAAATTCAAGGTTATGTTTTCACAACTTTTTTAAAAATCACATTTACTATTATATTCTGAGATATCAATGCTGTCTAAAGTTACCTTGCTTCTCCAAAAGAACTGATTCAATGTATAATTTTGAATTCAATATCACCATCATTAAGTAGCAGGAAAATCATTTTCATAAGCTCTTTAAAACCTTGACATTTTCTATTGAATTAAATGCCGCTAAAGTGACATACATTATCTTTACCATCAAATACTTACCAGATTTGATATTTACACATCTTTCCATTCTTACTCTAACATCTCAGACAGCTGAATTCCATGTTATTAAAATGGAATTTTATCATCTGTGTTGCAAGTGAAAAGACAGTATTTAAAATTCTCATATAACAAAATATTTATTGTTTATGGTATTTTTTCCCGTGAGCAGATGTTGCACATCAGGCCAATACATGTGAAACCTAAGCAAAAATAAAGCTCAGTATTCCAAGGATATCTGGTGTTTAGGACCAGCCATTGAATTCACAGGGCTTCTGGAAAGGTACCTTTATAAAATCTAGAAGGCCGAGTATAGCAATCACCTTCATTCAGAAAGATAGGGAGGGAGTCTTCCTTTCTTGCAAAGTTAGACATCAAGAAAAACTTCAGCTGGCTCAGCCACCCCATTTCTACAAGTTGGAAACTAATGGACTTCTTTCTTTCAAATTTTCTGAACCTTTTGACCAACGTTGGACCTATTTTCTTGAGTGTGGAGACAGTGGGCCTGAAATAAGATGAATCATTGGACACTTCTACTACTTAGCCTGGTTTATAAGTGAACGTGCAAATGTCCACTAAAGGGCTACACTACCTTAGCAGCACAAGTCTGGTAGAATAAAATATCACTGAAAAAGGCCTGGGAAAATGAAGGAGTCAACATACCCAAGCTGTATCTTCCATACTGGGAAAATGTATCAAGAGAAAAATATACTCGACATCCTCAGAAGAACACATTAATGTTCTCCGTGAAAGAAGCAGCATTTGATCACCTTGTTCACTGGGGAGGAGATAAATCTAAAGATAATTCTGTTTTGGTTGTACACAGACACTTGAGTTATATTAGGCAGAATTATTAACTTGTTACTGTCATTATTTGGAGATTAGGTATAATTTAAGGAGGTATCAAGTTTAACTAGGTATCAAGTTGACAAGGGGTAGACATGTGCCAATTAATCTTCATCATCAATCTGCTTGGATTATGGGGCACCTATAAGGTGACTGGATCATGAGGCACTATACTTATCAATGGATTGATCCACAGTTGCTTACAGGGGAATATGCTGTTAGGAGGTAGGTCCCTGGGGACATGTCTTTAAAGAGTACATTTCTCACTGATGTTTTTCCCCTGCTCTCTTCTTCCTGACTGCCATGCAGTGAGCAACTCTGCTCCATTAGTCTCTTTCATTTTCCTCCCTTGGAGCCTGATGACAATGGACTGAGGTCTCTGAAACTGTGAACCTAAATAAACTGTTCCTGTTTAATTTTTGAGTGACAAATTTGTTTTTATTTGTCTTTATTTGACAAATTTGACTTTATTTGTCCCAGTGACAAGGAAGCTCATAAAATAATGAACAAGAAAATACATTATAAACTGTAAAATAATTAATAATTCTGATAGCAATGGAGGGTATATTTGAAAGCTATTTAACATGTTGTTACAGTTTAGATCTAGAAGGTCACTCAAAATCCTCATGTATTCAGAGGTGGAGCTTTTTTTGAAGGTTGTTGATTCATGGGATGTTACACTCATCTGTGGATTGATCCACTGGTGAGTTCAAAACTTAATGTGCTGTTAGTACGTGGGGACTGTTTGGAAGAGGTGTATCACGGGGGGTGACTGTGGAGGGTGTATGTCCCTCCTTGGCTCCTACTTTTTCTCTCTGCTTTCTGGCTCACATGAAATGAGCAGATTTCCTCTACCATGCTCTTCCATCATGTCTTTCCTCCCTCAGAACCAGTCAACAAGGGACTTAATTCCTCAAAAATATGAGCCAAATTAAACCAATCTTTCCTTAAGTCGTGGGTTTCAGATATTTCTTTCCAGTAATGGGAAAGCTGACTGATACATGTGTTTGATTTGATAACATTTTTTTCTCATTGCTTTGTTGCCTTTAACCTTTTTCAGATCATTTGAAAACTTTCAGAATCATAAAATACTTAAAGCTTACTTTGATATGATGTGTCCTTCACAAAGGAGATAAAATTATGGGATAATCTAGAAGAAAAGCCAAAAGAACAATGTGTTACAGAAAATAAAATTATGTTTCCTGTTAACATTTATATGAGTATTTTACACAATTTACTTAGTGAATTTATGTATATATAATAATCTAAGTTTTCTGCTCTTAATAGGATTTCATTGTAGGAAGAGAGGATGAAGTCAGACTTCTAAATGGAAAAGCAAGATAGATATCTTTATGTATTCATGTTTATATTTCTGAAAGTTTAGGAATTTTTTATTTCTGTGAAGAAAAAATAATTGGAAAGTGTATAGAGAATGTTACGTGTTGAAGGCAAATTCGGCTATTTTCACAATAATATGCCCAGGAAAACTATCCCTGAGGAAGTAATACTGAGGCATTCATCTGAATGAGATGAGAATTCTTGTGACTACTTGGTAGCCGCTTAGGAAAGCAATGAAACTTTTCTTGGGATATTTTGGAAGCATTTGAGAAATGGTGTTTTAGTCCCTTTCTAGTCAAAGGGACAATACCCAAAACCCAACCACAACATAAAGGAGGATAAGCTTAACTTTGGCTCATGTATTTTAGAGGATCCCAGTCCATAGTTGGCTGGCTCCAAGACAGGAAGGATTTGGTTAAAGGATCTGGCAGAGAAAGCTGTTCCTGTCATGGTGGCCAGGAAGCAGAAATCTGGGGGAGGAACCAGAGAGAAAGATACACCACCCTTCCAGATCACTCCCCCAGTGACCTCCCTCTAACTAGGCCCACCTCCTAACAGTACATTCAGCTGCTGAGCTTTTGGGCAGATGAATGCACTGAATCCAGTCACTCTCCAAAAGCTTCACCTCTAAGAGCATGAGAGTTTTGGGGGACATTCTATGTCTAAACTATAACATTCCACTCATGGTCCCCCAAAGACTCATGCACATCTCTTTATGCAAAGTACATTTAGTTCATTTCTAAGAGTAACCAGTTCTAACAGTTCCAGTATTGCTGAAAAGTCCAAGTTCAACGTTTCATTTGAGACTCAAGGCAAACTCAGCTGTGATCCCCTTTAAAATAAAAATAAAAATTAAACACTTCCAATATACAGTGGCACAGGATAAACATTCTCATTCGTAAAATGAGAAATAGAGGGACATAAAGGAATAGAACCAAGGCAAGACTAAAATCCAGGCAGACAAACATTAAATTCTATGGCTCCATGTCCAGCATCTTGGATAAGCTGTGGAACATGATAGGTCTCCCACTACCTCAGCAGCTATTATGTATAGTAGCTGCCCTCTTCCTATCGTGCCTTGCCCCCTCCCCTATGTGACATCATGCCAAGATGGTTGCTCCCACCAAAGAACAAACCCTTCTTCCCAGCATGCCCCTGTTCCCACCTAGAAAGTAACCTAATACTCGCTCACCTCCTACCACCTAGTGACATCACTGGCTCCTCCATTCCCTAGTCACTACCTCACTCAACCCTGCCTCAGCCCCTACAAACCCCACCCCAGTCTCTATAAAAGACTCCCTGCCCAGACCATATTGCTTTTGTCTCTCCTTTGTTCAGAGACAGCCCGGCAGATCTATTCCCCTAATAAAGGCTTGTTGTGGCCTGGTCTGGTCTTGGTTTTCGGCCCTTTTACCTGACAGAACATTTGAGCACAAAAGGGTTTGGGTAGCCCTGCTCCTATGGCATTGTCTGACACTTTTCTCAGATGTTCCATGTTTCTGGTTTCTCCAAGTTCTCTTAGAGTGTTCAGTGCACTATAGGTTTCAGTTTTACAGCTGTAGGCATTGCTCTCTCAGGGGCACACCACCTGATCTACTAGGCCTTCTCCAGAATTCTGGGTGGAACCTTTCCTGATCCCACAACTCTTGCATTCTCCATGCCTCTAAAACCAGCAGCACATACATGGCTACCACCTCAACCAGTAGTCAGGCCCCATTGAACAATGGCTCCTTAGGCCTCTGAGTACCTAGATGGGTGAGCATCATGAAATGAATCCCAGAGGACCAATTTCCCTGGCAGCCTTTCTCAAGCAGGGGGCCAGGAGCTCTCTTTTCAAATGAGTGCTTTACAGTTTTACACCATTACATTTGTGAAGGATGGGGTCTTCATGATTTCTGATATGTCCCCAAGGGATCTCTTCTACTGTGCTAATGCAAAGTACTTGACATTTTTAAAAATGCTAACAACCAGGCTTTCCATTGCCTCAGCTTTGCAGATGCTTCCTTTCTGGCAAAACCCCAGACTTTGCAAGTAGGCTTTTTTCCTCATGATTTTCATTGTAAACCTGGCTGAAAGTAGCCAGGAGTAGTACAGATAGGACATTGAGGGCTGAGAAATTCATTCCCCTCCACCCACTTGAACTCAGATACCACCTTAGGAATATTCCATTTAATCTCAGACCAAAGCACATACTCTCCGTTTTCTTTTCCCCTTTCTTGCTCTTCAGCCCAAGACCCTAACTTATTGGCATAGCATTCAATGTGCCTTTTTGGTCATCCCAGCACCATTTTTCTGTTCATGATCATTGATAAATGTAGCTACTTTTCCCTCACCATGGAGTGTATGCTTTGCGATTCTTTGCTTGACATACACAAGAACTTGGAATCTATCAGATCTACCACCCAGTACAGAAGTATATATGCCATAGCCTGTACATTGGCCTGCCTGGAAATATCCTCCACCAGATTAATTAGTCCACCATTTTTTTTTTTTTTTTTTTTGTACTGGGGATCAAACTCGGGACCTTGTGCTTGCGAGGCAGGTGCCAGAACCACTGAGCTAAATCCCCGGCCCACAGTCCACCACTCTTAATCTCAGTCTCTCACAGAGATCTCAGATCACTGGCAAAATGTAGAAAACTTTTCTGCAAGAGCATAGCACAACTCCCACTCTACCAACTGAAACCTCCTGAATCTTACTGTGTGCATTTCTATCAACATTCTCATTTCCTAAGCTTCAACTAGAATCTCACATCAAACCTGGCTTACTGCATGCTAGGGCTTTTCTGTCCGACATCTCCAAACCTTTCCAAACTTCTCCTGATAAACATTTCCAATGCCTTCAGGTATGGTCATAATAAGAGCCTTTCTTTTGGTACCAAAATCTGGCTTAGTCACTTTCTCATCGTTGTGCCCAGATCGTGTAGTCCCAAAGACCACCAGGAAGCCAATCCCGATGTAAGCACACGAGGGTCGTTTATTCAAACTCGAGCAGGGACTCTCAACCGTCTCCGATGCAGCAGGTCAGGATTGAGAGCCCCAAATTTCAAATTAGCGGGGTTTTTATAGAGGTTACAGCAAGGTTTGGAGATTTTTCACTTAGCAGTTACATGATTGGTTAACATTTAGCAAGCATGAAGTGTACATTTCTGATTGGCTAGGTTCATCGGAGGGGGGGTTAAGGGGCGGTTACATGTAGGTTTTAGGAGGGAAATGAGGGACAAAGGTTAGTGGTCGACTGTCGCATACTGTTGGTCAGCAGACACACTGACTATTAGTCACAACCATTACTTATTGACAGTCAGCACATCTACAGATTGTTCTATGGATGGGGGCCTGGAACGTTCTTTTCCTAGGCAAACAGATGGTTGAGTAATTAACTTAGGAACTTTGCTTCGGTACAGATTGTGTCTTTTGTCCCAGAGCATGCACATTTTAACCATTAATTTGTGAGAGACTAGGGGAATGGTGCATTTTAGCAAAATGAAGTCGCTTTGGTCTCACACTCATCATTGGGACAAAGTATCAGACAACTAAAAAGGAAGGAAGTTTAGTTTCAAATCTATTCCATAGTTGGCTGATTTCAAGGCAGGAAGACCATGGAAGAAGTGTTTGGCAGAGGAAAGCTGCTCATATCTTGGTAGCCAAGAAGCAGAGGGCAAAGGTAGCAACTAGGGAGGAAGATATACCCTTCTAGATTACAAACTCAGTGACCTGCCTCCAGTCAGGCCCCACCTCCTAAAAGCACATTCAGTTGCTATATTTGTTAGTGGATGAATCCACTTTTGAATGAAGCACTCCCGTGGTCCAATCACTTTCCAAAAGCTCTGCCACTGAACACATGAGAGTTGGAAGACATTCTAGATCTAAAGCATAATAAATCGTAAGAGAAGAAATTGATTCAGTCCTTTTTTTATTCATTAAGTTTATTGGTACATTTTAGGTATACAATATGATGACATTCATAATTGAGAATTTGTACATTTACATGATATATCTTGGTTCTTATTTTTTCCCCATTCCCTTGCCCTCCCTTCAATCCCTCCACCCCTCCCTATTTACAAAGACTTTGTTTCCATTTTTTCCTTTTCTCACATTTATTTCTATCCCTTCTTTTCTTTCCCCTACACCGCCCACTTCCCCATTATACATTTTGACCCTTATTTACACTTTCAGTTTCTCATATCAGAGAAACTATTCAGTATTTACACATGTGTGTCCTATTTATTTCAATTAAGAGTATGGCCTTAATGTGCATCCATTTAGCTATAAATGTCTCTAGTTTCTCATTCTTTATGGCTGAGTTGTATTCCATTTTATTAAAAAAAAATACACATCTTCTTTATCCAGTCTCCAGTTAATGGGCAATTGAGCTGTTTCCAAGTTTAAGCTATTCCAAACTATACCTCTATAAACATAGGTGTACATTTATTGCTGTGGTATGATTTGTTTAATTATTTTGGGAAGATAACCAGCAGGGAATAATAGCTGGGTCAAATGGGACATCCAATCCTGTTTTTTTTAGGTATCTCTATACTGATTTCCAACAGTGATTGAACCAGTCTACCCTCCCACCAACACTGGAGAAGGGTTCCTTTCTTCCCACAAACCCACCAGCATTTGTTATTGGTTTATATCTTGATATCAGCCATTCCTTCCGGAGGTGGACTCTCAGCATTGTTTTCATTTGCATCTCTCGAATGACCAGTGATGTTGATTCAGTCTTTTAAGAAATTCTCCAAGAGATAAAAATGGGCCAGATTGTGAAGATCTAAAATCTGCTTCAAAGTTAATAGAAGACTTTGAAAGGGAGTTTCTTTTTTTTTTTTTTTTGGTACTGGGGATTGAATTCGGGACCTTATGCTTACACTTGCAAGACAGGAGCTGGAACCACTGAGCTAAATCCCTGGCCCAGGGAGTTTCCTTATTAAAAGACTCTACGGTTGAGCAAGTGGAACACTTCCCAAGCATGCAAAAGGCCCTGAATTCAATCACCAGCCAAAGGAAAAAAAAAAAGGTAAAAATAAAATAACTCTGGCAAGTTTATGGAGAAACTAATTCCTAAGAAATATTTTTAGCTCAGATTATGCTAATATTGAAAGAGAAAGATGATTGTGAAATTGACTAGAATCCCAGAGATAAAAGTGATGAGAAATAGTTGTACATTTTGCTTGTGAATATTGCAAGATAGGTATATGGAAAATGAAATCAAGAAATGATGCAAGGAGAGTTCTCATACAAGACCTAGAGAAGAGTACCTTCTATCTAGTCTGTACTTTGTTAGCTCATCTCAAATGTTTTCTTTTGATTCTCATCATGTATTGTATAATGACTTAATAAGCCAAATGTCTGAAGCAGTTTAATTTGGTTTGGGAGCAATTCTGATCTGTGACATCTGGGATACTTTAAGTAATAATATACTTGAAAACTACTATTGCCTCAAGGTAATTTTCATATGAAAGAGGAATAGCAAGATAAAGCCATGACTAGAATATTGTGTGAATGTTAAAAAAAGATTTTTAATTTATTATTATGTTTTTGATTAACATAATATTTGCACATATTTATAGGTTACAATGTAATGTTTTACTTCATGTATACATTGATAATGATCAAATGAAGGTAATTAATATATCATCATCTTAAACTTTATCATGTATTTACAGGGAATAAATTGAGAATTCTCTATTTTGAGATATATAATGTTTTATTGGTAACCATACTCATTCTGCTATGTCACAGAACATCAAAAATTATTTTCTTTTCAGATGTTGTATACATTGACCTATTTCTCCTCTCCTTTTCATTTTTTATGAAGTGATATAACTTTATTATTTACTATTAATAATAATCCACTGAGGGTACATGGCAATGCAAATTAGAGAGATAAAATTGTGTTTACAAAAAAACTTTAAAAGATATAATAGATAATGCAAAATAGGAAGAAAAGGGGCAAAGGGGAGGGGGAAGTGGGAGGGGTATGGGAAAGGAAAGAAGGGAATGAATTAAGATGAGAAAATGAAAAAATGGAAACAAAGTCTTTGTAAATAGGGAAGGATGGAGGGGTTGAGGGGGGGGTCGGGGAAGGGGGAAAAATAAGAACCAAGAGAGTATGTAAAGGTGCATATTTCCAATGATGAATGTCATTATATTGTACACCTAAAATGTACCAATAAAAGGATGTACAAAAAAACTTACACACAGATATTCATAACACCTTTATGCATAATTTCTTCAAACTGGAAATAGCCTAAATGTCCTTCCATGAGTGAATAGTTAAACTAAATGTTTGCATCCATATCTTGGAATATTACTTAGGCATAAATTATTGATACATTTAACGATTTACATTAGTCTTTAAAAATTACAAATTTTTCTTTAATAATGATTTAGTCATCTACCTGATAATACCTGATAATAGTTCATCTAAAACTGAGGTCCAAAAGAAGAGCACAAAATGAAATCAATGCCACAGAAACATCATAAAGCAATGATAATGTCATATAATTGTCTGACTGTATTTATAAAAATCATATGATAAGATTGAACAATTTTTCATGATTAAAACTCTCAGCAATCCATTAAAAAACAATTACTTCAATTCTAATAGATCTAAAAATTATTGACTACAAACAACCTATGTATTGATGACATATTGAGTATCTTCCTTCAGATTGAGAGCAAGACAAAGATGATCCAATATAATTTTTTCTATTCACTATTATGATAGGTAAATAAAAAATGTCCATACATTAGGCTAAAATATATATACATACATAACTATCATGCAATCACTTATTTTTAATAAAAAAGACAATAGTACCTCTATCTAGTTTATTATAGTAATCAAATAAAAAACATATCAAATTCATGGTATGAATTCTTCAAAATTAAACCACACAATATATGTTAAATTTATTCCACTAATTTTTTGGCCAAAAAGTAAACAAACAAGCTTATTTTTTTTCTATTTTTAGTCCACTTTTATATTATAGTAAGACTTTATGATTCTTTGACCAGACAATAAAAAGTAAAAACTGGAAAAAAAGAGAAATTTGTTAAGAAATTGAGTCACATGCCAGCCAGTACCAAAGGAATGGTGTAGCTAGCTAATCATCTTTCTCATCATTAGAAAAAAGACATTTCCCTGAATTCTTCTCTCATAGTAAACAAAGTGGTTTTTAAAAAGCAAATCAGGATTCCAGTGGGGCCTCACAGATCAAGGGCAAGTTAACATTGGATTATAGTCCTTACTCAAGAGGGTAGTATTTTCCCTCTCCACAGACAAGAACTGCAGAACTTTGACAGGTGGGGTTGATAAAAGTCTCAGGATGCATCCAGGTGCACTGTGTCCTGAAAGTGACATTTACATAATTGTAGAAAATTTCAAGGACTCAAGGAAGTTTTAACAATTGCTGACCAGAGGACAGGTCCCAGAAAATGGGCACAGTTTTTACATAAAGATATGCTAGAGAATGACAGAGTATCTTTATGGAATTATTGACATTTGAAGGAAGAAAGGCCTTCAGAAATTAGCCACTTTTTAAAAAATGTATTTATTTAAAATTCATTTTATTAAATTGACAGATAAAGTTGCATGTAGCATGTGCATTCTACTCTATGTAATGGCTCATCTAACTAATTAAAATTTGCCTTTTTTTTGTGGTGAGCACACCTATAATTTATTGCCTCAGCATTTTTTGAGAATACTATACGTTGATATTAACTATAGGTATCATGTTGTACAATAGATCTGTTGAACTTACTCCTCCTATGAGAAATTTTATATCCTTTCACCAACATCGCCCCAAACCTTCACTATTCTTTTTACTTCAATGAGTTCAGCTTCTTTACATTTCACAAATGAGTGAAATCATTCAGTCTTTGTCTTTCTCTGTCTAGAGTATTTGACTTAATATGCTCAAGGTTCATACCACATACAATCCAAGATAGATTACATGTCTTGGATTAAGCATAAACAAAAGAGAAAGCTGACGCATAACTCAGGTTTTCTCATGCCCATCCAGTGTTTAGCCTTCAAGAGCTTAATGCCAACAGCCTTGTACAACTGTACTTTACGTGCAGTTGAGTTGCTAAAATCATTTCATGAGGTAATTGGCAGCAGCTGCTGCTGGTGGTGGCTGTGTGTGGCATCTTCTTTCAGAAACATTCTATTCCATAAAATATTGAAGAGGGACCAGTGCTGCATTCAGATGAATGTTTGGAGAAATACATTGTGGGAGCATCATATCAGTTCAGGTCATCCAGACTGGAATGCAGAAACATGGAGAACTAGTGATGTCTTTGAGTAACTGATGAAGCAGAGCTACAAGGATTGGCAATTTTCACCTGAATACAGTAAAGCACAGTGTTTTCACCACTGACTGAAAAATGGTAGAACATGTTCATTTTATAGCTATCACTTCAGCTTGAAGGAAATTAGAATCCATTTAATGAGTGATTGATAAATTCATTGAAATTTATTTTTGGAATCTCCTCAATCCAAAACGTCTAATATTATAATACTGCACAGGACACATTTCTTTCTTTCCCCTCTCTCTTTTGTAATGTCTTAAAGTCAATAATATCCAGGAGATGTATTATAATCTTCACAGACCCTAGGTACTATTCCATTCATAGACCTCCTTCTTCATAAAAATATTAAAATTGTGTTTCTAACCTGCATTAGTATAAAATTACAATATTAACTATATATGAAAACATTTTTGTTCACCTAAAAATTAATATTATCTAATGAAATTTCTAAACATTAAAATACTTTCATAAGACCCTACAACTATTGTGGGACCAAGGCACTGGGCTTTGTGTGTTAAGCAAACAAGTTGGCCCTGAAAGTGAAAACACACATATTGCCTTCTGCATATTTGCTGCAGAAAGCTATTGGATTTCATAACCCACAAAATAAGGAATGCAATACATGCTTAAATACTTTCAATTTTTCATCAGGAAGAGCACTTGCTTACCTGCATAGCTCATTTTTAATAGAAAATGTTCTTAATCATCTCACCATATTCAGAGTTTAAAAATGATTGAAGAAAAACAGATCCGTTTTATAGATGGTTGCTACTCGGCAGTAAGAGAAAATGATGCACATTAGCTCTTGGACAAGAGTTACACTCTTCTCAGCAAAATTATGCCTTATTGAAAGCACTAGAGAATAGAATTTCAAATGTTAAGTCTATCAATAACAAAACCCACAGTACTTTGAAATAAAATTATACTAATCTATATCTTAAATATTACAGGGTCATTTTATTTTATTGCACATTACTTGTGAAGGTGGGAAAGAAAATGTGTCCTAGATGTGAGGATATAGAGAGTTAAACTAATTTTGCATCAGCAAGTCACCCATCACTTACTACTTTCAGCAGCTCTGTTGGGTAAATCGAGGTTAATCAAACCAAGAATAAAACTCAATGGAATAAAACAGGCAAATAAATACAAAGGAGAAAAATAGTCATTTAATGTTTTTGGAGTCTATAATTATTATTTGATATAAATAATTGATAGCTCTATTATGCTTATTTTTGAGAGTTTTTAGTTGGTTTATAATAACTATAATAACAAATCTTACTTTTAAGTACATTAAATATCAAAATTCACTGAATACTCATATCTACAAACTAGTATTCAGGTGGAAGTTTAGCTAAGTATGTCCAAGCTGTCTTTTGTCTATAAATTTATGTAATTCTGAATGTACTTGCACAACACAAAGAATATGAAGGTAAATATCTGACTTCTTTTCTTTCTAAATTTTTTTGTATAAAATACTTCTGGCCCTTAATACCATTTTAGATTGTACAGGATGATGTGGTGCTGCATTAAATTATCTCTGGAGGTGTTTTGGCTTCTACTCTTGTGGCAGTAACTTCAAATTTCTCCAGTTGTCTGTCTCATAAAAGATTGAACTAGAATCAGGTGCAATAATAAGTTGAACTTCTGGTTGAATGACACTTAGTACTTCGCTCCAGAGCCCAATCATATTCTATTCATTAAACCAAAGAACAGTTTTCAATCTTCAGATAAAGTCCAGATATCCACTCTAAATTCAGCCATTTCTTTGACCTTTTCTTGTTGGTCTGTTCTGAGACTCCATCTGGATTAAGTCATAAGTGATAATCTTCTATTTTGGCAATAGACTGTAGAAAAACATATTAGTGAGAAAGAGGATAAAATTAAAGTATAGAATAAAATAAAAATCTCATTCCTCACTAAAGATATTCCAGTTGATGTCTTTGTTCATCCATGTTAATGTTATTGTTTTTCTTTGGTTTTCCATCACCAATATAGCTGTCACTGATAGAATTACTATATAGCTTTTATTTAAAAAGTATGTTTTGCTTCCCATTGCTTGACCCATGGTAAATATTTCACAATAAAATTTCAAATTTCCAATTTTGTGAAGTGTATTATAATTCTGTGTCATATTTGCAGCATGAAATAGATGTTTTTCTGCACAGTCACCATGTACTATATTAGTGAGACAAGTTAATAGCTTGAGCCTTTAAAGTATTGTGATATTTAACTGATTGTGTCAAAATGAGTAAGAAATGCCAATCTAAATTGGTTCAGCATACTTCTGGGTGTGGAAGATCCACCCTAGGGAGGATTGTTGCCAGAATGGTATAAAAAGAAGGAAGGCTGCTGCTTCTGTTTCTTTGGAGGAGCTCCAGTCTTCACTTTCACCTTGGACATCATTTTCAACCTTCAGCCTCAGCACAGACCCTTCAGCCATCCTTCGCAGACCAGTTTGGCCTCCTGATACAGACTCGCACAGGACAATGCAGTGAGCTCTGGGCCTTCGACTTTATCCTTTAAATCTTCATTTTGTAGACAGACCTTTGGCACTCTTCCACACCTGACTCTGTGGACAGCCATTGTAAGGGGATTATATCACTAAGGAATTTTTTTTATTGTTTTACTAATCCATTTTTCTTAAAATAAAAACATAAGATTTTATCCTTAGAGCCTGAAAATCTTGAAAGCTATAGAGCAGCAAAGGTTTGCTGCAGTCTTATTAATGCAGCAAAAGACCATTGGATTCCTTTTTTTATTGCCCATTTCCTCAGAAATTTGTTGCAATCATTTATTTGATTACTTTCCTCTGCTTTGTTGAGAAAAAGATTTAAATACATTAGCCTTTCTTTACACATGGGGGTAAGTCCCAAGACCCCCAATGGATGCCTGAATGTACAAAGAGTATCAAACCATATATATATGTTGGTGTGTGTGTGTTGGTGTATGTAGATGTATGTGTATGCATATGTATGTATAGTGTATTTTTCTTATACATGCACATCTATGCTAAAGTTTAGCTAATAAATTAGACACAGCATAGGATTAATAACTAACAATAAAATAGAATAATTATAATAATGTATTATAATAAAATTTATGTGAATGTGTCCTTTCCTTCTTCCTCAAAAAATCTTATTATACTTAGATAAACCACTTTACAGGTCCTCTTTGAAATATCTGAGTTGTTAGGATCACTGCTTTTGCACTTTGGTACCATTATTAAGTAAAATAAGGATTACTTGAACACAAGTAATTCTATAAAACAAAATGTTAACATTGAAAACTGCTAAGTGCAGGTAGTGAATATAGCAATGATAGGCTAAACAAAAGGATGACTCATGTTCCTGGCTGGTTGCAGTGGGACACTGAGGTTTCACCATGCTACTCCAAATGCGGTGCAACTTACAAATTATGAATTATTTTTAAATTTTTCAGTGTGATATTTTCAGACTATTTTTGACTGTGGGTAACTGAAACCAAGAAAATGTAACTAAGGTCATAAGGAGACTACTTATTGTACTTGAGATCAATTGCAGGTCTTCAAATGACACATTCCTTGAATATTATCCTCCAGAATGATGGCAGACTTGAATAGTTGACATAATTCTAAAAGAATGATTACCCTTAGGCATCTGGTGGAAGTTCAGAACTTTGCATTTCTCTTTGAGATTTAATACTCTGTGTCTAATCAGAATTGGTATGAACCATTTCCGTGACTCAAATTTGCATACTGGGGGATAATGAATGAATAATCATAGTTATTGAAGAAACCTGGGAGACCATGTGGTATGGTTCCTCATCAAATTAAAACATCTCATCCACTACAGACTCAGAATGTAGTTATCAGGGCTCTATTTATATAATCAACATAAAAATGTCTTCCTGGTTAAGTATTAACACCCAATGGTGACAGCTAGATGCATATTTAACCACCACTCCGCCACTGTAACCACCACTGTAAGGTCACCAAAAGAGAATCTAGGACCCTCAAATGTTAGAGAAAGAAGCAGGCTGGTAAAAAGAAAAGCTTTATTCCCTTTTCCTGGAAAAACAAAAAACATGCCTTTAGAATAGGGATATTAAATTATATAAATTAGTCAAAAGTGTTACATGAAGAAAAACATATGTAAGGCCTGAATTTTAAGTAAATCCTAACAAAAGTATAAGAATTTGATGTTTATTATTAAATGTATCAGTTAAAAATTATTTATTACAGAAGAATGGTAAAAGAAAAAAAGCAGTGTTAAACTTTGGAAGAAAAGGATTATTACATCCTATAGAAGTACACAGTTATAACAGTTTAAAAATATATACATATATAATTTTATTTATCCATTCATCTGGTGATGGACATATAGTCCATTTCCAACATTTAGCAATTATGAGTTGTGTTCTATAAACGTGGTTTATGCATGTATCACTGTTTTGGGATATCCTTAACTCTTTTGCAAAGATACTCAAAAGAGGTAAACCTAAATTTTGAAAATGCCCTGTATGTCCTTCAACAGATGAGTAATCAAGGAAAATGTGATAAATACACCCAATGAAGTACTACTAAGTTCTAAGTACAAGGAAGGGTAAATTTGAGGAATTTTTAGGAAAATGGATGCACCTTGAGAACATACTGCTAAGTGAAATAAATCAGTCATGGAAGAGTAAAAATCACATGGTTACTATTATATAAGAAACCCAAAGTGTAAGTAATTTTTAGAAGCAAATAAAAGATGGATGATAGGAAACATGGAGGTAGACATTTTGTCAGTGGGAAAGGGATCTAGGATGGAGGGAGAGCAAAGGGAGAACAGGAAAAGGGGAAGTAAAAAAGATTTAGTTGTAGTGTGTACTATTTCCCCACAAGGAATGTATTCATTATGTATTGCAAACATATTCTAATAAAAAATTTTAAAAATAGAATATGAGATTTCTCAATCTGAACAAATTAAGCCATTATCTTGAATGTCAAAGTTGTAGTTTAATATCAGTGTAAATTTAGCATTAGTATTTAGCAATTTGTACTTAGCAATTAGTATTAGTACTTGTGTCCATGTATGTTACATGTATGTAACAAATATGTATCATATTTAAAGAAAATTCAGAAAAAATAACATTTCTTATGAATTGAAACACTCTATTTATTGACCTTAAGCAGTTTGTTGCATTACATTTTTAAATCTATAAGAAAAGATTTAATTTAGGTTCTTTCTGATTTGCAGAGGTTGCAGTTTGATGCTTTTGTCAAAATTCTGGTAACCTGAGTCCAAAGATCAATAAAACAGCACTCCATAAAAATTATGACAAATATTATCACTGTCTATATTCTTCCATTGGTTCTCATAGTAACTAGCAAACATACTAACTTGACAGCAGCTATCCTCAATAGAAAAAATTCTATCAATGCAGACATTGCACTAGAATTCCAGGAACAGTAGAAACTATCAGAGAGTGCCTCTCATGGATGGTGCCCATGGAACAGACAGGGTATTCTCTATGAACAACAAAAATGACTTAATTATTTCTATCATTACTTTGAAATAGCTACAAGTTACCAAACTACATCAGAAATTCACAGATTTATCTAAGACATTTAAAAGTTTGATATGTCATTTATACAGGAGAAAGAAATGAAAGTTAAAATATTTTGAAGTCTGAAAACATTACACAAGATAAGTCAACATAAAAATGTGTAATTATGGTTTAGAAAATATACTTCAGTTATTTTCCCAAAAGCAGAGAATCAGACATATGAATAAAGGACAATGAATAGCTAGAAGCTTTCATAACTATTCGTTGAAGTCATTGGCTTCAAATAGATTTGTCTCCTTTAGATCTTAATATACTTCCCTCTTGGGTATCATCATATTACACTCTCCACTAGGCAACTGAATACATTAGCATTCCCCTTTATTATAGAGATTATAGAAATATAAAAAGGAACATGATTATAATCCAGTCTTGTGGACAACAGAGGCAATTCTTTAGCCAACATATTGGAAAAAATGATTATCAAGCATTAATTTAAACATTTTCAGTGGTGGGGAACTTATACAGTTATCTCTCAAATCAACAGAGCCCATTGCCAGATATTTATAATTTTCTAAGTCTGTATATCAAACTGAATACTATTTGAAGGTTAATTCTATACATTAGAACTTCAAGTGTGACATGATAATCATTGAGATGTCTGATGACAGCTGTCATATTCCTTCCACGACCTAGCTCTCTCTTTACCAATTTCTTCAGCAATTCTAGAAGAGGTAGTTTTAAATAATCCTTTCTTATGCTTTATATTTTACTCTGGATAAGCTCAAATTAACTGTTAAAAAATAATGACCTCTTGAAAGTATAGAAGCATTTCACAATCCAGTCATGGGCAGATAATTCTTGTGCTGTTCAAAATAGACTATACATAGTATTAGTTAGTATCTAGGTCATTAAAGAAACAGATCCCCATTTTGTCCCTTCCAGTCACATTCCACTTGACTTAAGGAAAACTTCACACAATTCCATTCCAAGGGTTCTAGAGAAATATTAAATTTATTATAAGGTATTATATTAACATTCTTTGAACTCCACAATAAATGACGTCAAATAATTATAAAGTAATGGTAGTGAGATAATTTCTGTTCAGCTTCTGAAAGGAGGGCTTAAAATGTTATCAGCACATTGATAATAGTGCTTCTTTCAAGTACTATATAAATTGTAGCTAAAATTTTAGAAGTTCTGCTTTAAGAATTCCTTCTAGGACCCAAGAATATATTGAGATTCTGAATGATACTCATTGATTGCTGCTTTAAATGTTAATTTCACTGGCTTTGCATTTCATATTTCTGCTTCTTTCTTTTTGCTACTCCATTTCATGACAAGTAATAACACTGAACTCATTTACAGTTTATTGTTAACTTTATTAAAATTTCATGAGATGACAGTATAGTTGGTTAAGCTATGAAGATAGCTTAGTTTGATTGAATTTCACATTTTCTGATTAGGTGAAATATCTCTGTACAAATTATTTGTGATAAAGACAATTTAACACATTAAGTAAATATGTGTAGGCTTATGTTGGTTTAACTAACACATGTGCTGCTAAAAAATAACCAAGGACACTCTTATTTGAGCTCTAAACTCACTGAGATGGGAATGTACTAGGAAAACCCCTGCAAGTTTTTTAAAAAATCATTCTTACTTTACCCGTGCTTCACACTGCAATTAAAGTGATATTTCTAAATTACCAGTCTGGCTATGTAAATCTTTAGTAAAAATCTTTAGTGAATAATTTTTAGAGTTGCATCCATGCTTATTTTTACCTTCAGAAATGGAAAGGAGAAGAGATGAAAGCCAGTATATGGAAAATTTCATGAACAGTATATTTCCTCAGCTAAAAACAAAAGAAAAGTAAATTTTATATTAATTTTTATTTTTACTTTGTGTGAGTAAATTGTAGTAAATTTTATATGGAACTGAATGAACTGAATTTCATTATTAATATCTACCCCAAGTAACAAAGAGCATATAAGTCCATTGTAAATAGCACCTACTTTTCTGAATGAATCATTGGAGTAAAGGCAAAAATAATTAGGACTATTAGCCCTCTCAAAATAGTTACATCCTTAGAAATATAACATTGAAATGTGTACCTTGAATTTAAATGAAGCATAAAGAACTAGACATCATTATACATATTGACATAAACATTTTGTTTATTGGGAATCTTTGAAATAATTCTCATGATACAACATGAGAAACTGAAATGTAAATAAGAGGTCCACAGAAGTCACTAAAAGTATTCATGATCTGCTACATTAATCTAGAAAAAGAACAGATCATAATATATATATATATATATATATATATATATATTTAGCTTAAACCATAGGCACAGGTTGGATAACTTAGGGAAATAGGCAATCATATTACTCTACACAATTATGAGTCAAATTTTACTTAAAAGCCTGATATCAGAGGGGTGTGGTGCTACACTCCTATAATCCCAGCACTCAGGAAGCTGTGGCAGGAGGATAGCCACAGGATCCAGGCCAATCTGGATTATATAGTGAATTCAAGGCCAGCCTGAACTGCATAGAGAGGCTTGTCTCAGGGTGGGGGTGGGGGGAGCCTGATATCATGTGTACACAATTTTGACATATCTATTGGGTAGAATGAAGAAAGAGTAGATATGTATGTTCAGCTTCAATTATTTTAACTATCTCAGAATACAACTGCAATAAATGTGAGTCTGAGATGTCCCCCAGTGTCCCAGCAAGTGGTCCTTTTGGGAGGTGGTAGAAATTTTAGGGGGGTAGGGCCAAAGGGAAGTCTGCAAGTCATTGGAGGCAGACCCTAGAGGGGATAGTGGAACTATAGCTCCTACCACTTTCTATCTTTTGCTCCTGGCTATAAGACTAATGTCACTTGTTCCTTTCTCAGAAGAGGTATAAAACTGCAGCTGAGAGCAGTTGACATGCATTTTTAGAGGAGGTATGAAGGAAAAAGAGAAAAGTGATGGGAATAGCAAACATTGAACAAGACATATTTTTTTGGTAGTTGTCTCCAGGAATGGAGAATTAAACTATTTTTATTACAAAACTTATAGAAAAAATAATCTACTTAAGTTAAATTGTTTTTGTATTGTTCCTCAAATTTACTCCTCTGTAACTATTTTTATTTCTAGCAACAAAAAGTCCTATGTGACTAACAGAATTTGGTATCAACCAGTTGACAAAGTCAGATCATTACAGTTCTTCTACACTGAGGAATTCATGCTGCTGCCAGTGTTTTGGATCTGAGATTCAAAGGCAAAACTATAAAACTGCTATTGCATTTGACAGGATTACAAAATAAGCAGCACAGTTTGCCTCAATGTCAGAAAGAAACTTTAAAGTTCTTAAGGACAAAAAGCATTCCTTCAGGGGTTGCTCTAGGAATTTATTCTTCGATCTGCCTAGCATATACAAGAAAGAATTTATGTTTTGCATTTACAGGGAAATTACAGGAAAAGACTCAAATCTTGAATCCAAATTTTATTGTTAACAGGTTGAGCATGATACAGAAATTGTCATATTCACTTTCCTCCTCTGTAAATTAAAACAATATAAATTTACCAGGATTATTCTGAAGTCAAAATAAACAATGTGAACAATATGCTTTGCCCTAAACTGACCATATGGAAAAATCCCAACAATATGAATTAACATCCTCTTTCTTCTACATTACCAAGGGCCTAAATAGGGCAACATCAAATTCCTAATTAGAAAGTGAAAACAAACAAAATGCATAAAACAATAACAAACCCAAGTCTATATGGAAATCCCAACATCTCTCCAAAAAATAAACCAAATAATTTTAAAGACAGGAGAAAACTTTAAAAACTTTCAGTTTTGTGAAGTTTATGCTGAGATCAAAATGAGAAAACTACAAACCAGAAGACCTTGATAATGACCATTCATATACAAAGACAGTAATTAGCAGTATGGCAAAGTATTTCCAATGAGAATGTTGCTGCTCAGAAAATGAGAATATCAGATGTTGCATGGCTCCTTTATAGTGTCCTGGGTGCATTTTGAACTTCTGAGTGTGACAGTCCTCAAATCACATAGCCAAATAGACAAGTAACAGCATGGCCATAGCAATTCTAGAAGGAACAAGAACTGTAATTTAATTCAGAGTACCTAATAGGATATATGTTCTCTCTTGGCTCCCATTACAACCATAGGCACTTGCTTAGCTATAACTTGGTTTCTATATTGATGACATAAAACTATTTCTCAGATGGGACTGCTTCTCATTATGTGAATATCTAGTACCCTATTCCATGCTACTACAATCTCTCCTGGCCCTGAGCCACAGTCTCCTAACTGGGTTGACTGCTTTGACTACTGTTCCACCCTCTACAAAGAAGCAAAAGTGGTGCTTTTCTATATATGGAAGCTCCTTACATTCTCCTGCTCAAAATTTGAGAGCTTTACATCACATCCAATAAAACTACTTTCCACAGTCTATAGAAATTTACATAAAGCTGTTACTTCATTTTTCTCTAACCTCAGCTTCAGTCCTGTCTATCTCCCTCTTCCACCTTTAATCACACAGTCTTCTTAACATCACTAAAATACAGCGATCTTGCCTCAATTTCCTAGCTGCTTGGCTGTCAGGGCATTACAGTTCAACATCCTCTCCCCCTTAATTAATTTGTCTATCTGGTCAAATATCTGCTTTTCAGGGAGCCCTGCTAGCCACTTAATTAAATTTGCCATTTTCTACTTTCTTTCACATTACAACTACTTGGACAGTCATAGTTTTCTTCAAAGCACCTATCACCACAGTGTATTTATGTTATATACACAGTTCACCCCAAAAGTGTATATATCAGGAAAAGAAAACCTTGTGTAAATATTTTAATATTAAATTTTTTGAGACATCATGAGATTAACACACATTACCTTTGGCCTCTACAATTGCAAGAGGTGCTCAAAGTGGTAGCCATGAGTTTCTAGACATTTATTAGTGTCATATCTGGCTCCTAGTCAGGGAACCAAAGGTGCTGCATTTGAGGATGAGCATCACTGCTCTCCTATCCAAGCAAACTCAGTCCCAATAAAAAATTAGAGGGACAAGGTTTAACGAAAGGAAGACACTTTGTTTGTAAAGAGGAAAAGGAAGGTGAGGAGGGGAGGAGAAGACAGCTACCCTGGTAAGGAAGAATGAATCAGGGCAGGGGACTCTGTAAAGATGGAGGACTTGTGTGTCCTTTGTTCCCAGCTGGTTTTATAGGAGGTTGAGTGACCCTCCCACCTCCACCTGGAACTTGCCATAGCTGTTCTGGCTTTCAGGCACTTCTGCCTAATATTGTTTCTGCATGCAGCTTCTTTCTGTCTCTCTGTTTGTTTACTTGTCCTTCCCCTACCTTTTAAGGCCATAACTTTAGAGTGGGCAGCTAGTTGGCAAAGCGGTACCTTATTCAAGGTTAGCTTAGAGTTATTAGTATGGGGCCATGTGGATATCTATTATACTCTATAATGACCCTGGAGTGAATAACGTAGTGAGTATAGAGTGAATACACACACACACACACACACACACACACACACATGTTAGTACATAGGTGTGAGTATAGAGTTAGTCAGCTTCCATCCCCTTGTTTCTCCTATATTCTACTGGAGGTGGGGGCAGCTTATTGTTTGTGCACTTGACTTTCTCTCTGTATCCTTCCTGTCACCTCTTTTTCTGGTCTCTTGGTACAAGTCCCAAGACCATTTCGTGCCTTTATTTATCTGGTTTTTCTCTTCCCTACCCCTGTCCTTGACCTATTTCTCAGAGGAATTTCTCTAGTAGTTTGTTTTTAACTCCTTCTAGTCAGGATTAGCTAGAAGACCTAATGAGGCCCCCATTCTATTTTTTTCCTATAAATGGAACCCTACCCCTACATTAGTACAGCAAACTGCTGAAGTGTATACATTTATTTTTGATGAACTCTATTTGTATCTTTGGTGTTCATTATTTATCTTCCCTTCTGTTAGGGTCACGAGGATAAATTTTTATTTCTCATATATTGCTATAAACTCAAAGCCTTTCGGGCATATAGAACCCTAAAGTAGTAGTGACCACTTCTCCAACCCCTTGGTTTCATGTACCTTTATTTCTTGGCTCCTGTTTATTGTTGGCTTACCTAATGGAAAGGATTTGGTTTGGCATCCAAAAATATTTCTCTCTCAAATCTTACTAGGACATTTTCTTACTGTGTGTATTTGAATAAACAAGTCAAACATACTGAGCTTCAGATCTGTTACAGGTAAATTAAGGAAAATAACTACCTCAAATAGTTGTATAAAACATTAATTTACCTTTACCTTACTCTATTCTAGGATTATGGTATTCATTCATTAAAATTTCATCACCTTTCCCATTACATTTTACTTCTACCCTGAACTTTATCTGCTTCTTTCCCCAAGTGGTTTCTGCCCTTCTTACTTCCAGAAATTCTGTTACCAACAGAAGACACTTATTTCCTACTTCTTGTTACTGTGATAACTCATCTTCCATGCTTGATTCTTCTGGCAAGACCCAATGGATTGTCTTAGCTCCTGTACCAAAACTGCATTTCTTTATATATTTTTCAACATGATAGATAAAATGTCTGAAAAGTATCATGACATTGTTTAGTTAATTATATTGATAGTTTCTTATCTTCTCAGTTGTTTGCTGTTTGAGATAAATAGGTAAAACCTAAAGAATGTTCAATTTCTTATCTCAGCTACTTGCAATGCCATTTATAACAATTAAACACATCTAAACGTAAATCCACATTTCAAATTAGAGCCTAATCTATCCTTTAAAATCTAATACTATAACCATTTAAATTTCATGAGTAAATCAAGTACACTAAATATCATTTTTATATATCAAAATGGCTATATCAAAAAAAGGAAATTAAAACAAATTATTTTTTCTATTTTCCACAATTCTTGAAGATGCCATTTCTCTATAAATTCAGAATTTCTAGAAACATTATACATTTTTTTTTGCTGTGCCAGTGGTTAAGTGCTGAAATAAACTTCTATTTGGACAAGCTAACTAACCAGTGTGTTGAGCTAAGCTTTATAGAGCAGTGGATTTCAGGGATATCACAAAGGAATAACAACAGGGCACTTTGCTAGCACACTTAGTGTCCAGGTCTATTGCTAGTAGCTATAGGACATACCTCAGACATTACTTAATAAATTGTTTTGTGTTCATATGTGCATTATGTATATATACTTCTAAGTAATGTGCACTTTTCTTTTGTGGGTTTGCTTAGTTATATGAGTGATAGGGTCCCCAGAAATTATCAATTAGGGTTCAATATTATATTTATCACTTTTCTCACTCTTTAATATGCTGCAATATAGTGTTGTATCTATATATGCATATATCTGATGCATATCTAAAACTTGAGGTACTTCAATGATAATTATAAGACAAAATAACTATAATGCAAGTAATGTAATACATGTAACTGCAAAACAACTGTCACATGAAAGTATATTAAACAGTAACTGAGAGAAGAATAATATAAAGGAATGAAGAGCTGAAAAACTTATGGTTTTGGAAAGGTCTTTAGTAAAATTTAAGGTGAGAGTCACAAAATACAGAATTTTTTCAGAGAGAAATAAGACTAGGAGTCAAGGCACTATGGAGAAAAATTTGATAAATATGAGAAACTACAAAAAGACATACATGGAAGAGAGTCGAACGAAATGAATTTGGAAGAACACAGAGGTCAGGTTATACACAACCTGACCATCCATGGAAATAAATTTATATTTGTAGTGGTATGTGGCATTTTTCAATGGGAAGATGTTGAAGATTGTTGTCTGATTCATAATTTTAAAAGATTGTTCAGATTGCTATAGTAAAATAAATTAAGAGATTAAGAAATGAAGGTGACACTGGCCAAAAGAAAAGATATGGAATATATCTCAAGTAGTTTCCATTAAAATAGTCACAAAAACAAAATGTTAGAGGGTCAGGGATTTATCTTAGTGGTTCCACCACCTGCCTCCCAAGCGCAAGGTCCTGAGTTCAATCCCTGGTACAAAACAAAACAAACAAACAAAAACAAACAAACACAAAACCCCAAGAATGTTAGAGAAAAATGAAGGAACATGAGCTACATCTTGAAAACAGAGGTATACACTAAAGTTTGGAGTGTGAGTGTCTTGCAGAGTAGTTTTAATAATTACTGAAATGGAGAAATCTCTGAAGATCAAGTTTTTGGGATAAAAGTTTCTAATGGAAAATATTGTTTGATATATCTATGAGGCATACCTTTAGAAATGTCAAGTACTCCAGTAGCTATGATTCTAAAGGTCAAATGAGAACTGCAGCACAGAAACAAAGATATTATGAGTTATTACCGTCAACAGAAAGTACAACCTCCATTCCTTGTGGGCAAGTCCTCAAACACCAAAAGTGAAATTTATGAATTATTTTGTACTGATTGAGGAAATGTCAGGAGGAGTTAAGACTTATAAGGAACACTCATTAAGAGAATTTCAATGGATTTTCTTTTGGTATTACATTCTAAGTAAATTCTCAAGTTAGGAATCTAATTAGAATAGTTCAGTGTTTTAAATAATATTTGAGTCCCTGGGATAAAGCTAATAATAGCAAATCCAGAGAAGGTAGAACAATTTTGATAGACATATCTTATTAATTACATTAATTTAGAAGATTTATAGGCACAATTAATACTAAATTTATTATAAGCATTAGGTCAATCTGTGTCACCAAACACAATCACAATAATAAAATTTAAAACAAATAATTCAGTTTTTTGCCATGATTAAAAAATGAAAATGTCATTTCCTGAACTTAATATTTTCTATAATAATGAAAATAAGATTCTTACCTTTTGAAACATAGGGAAGATTTACAAATTTGTTTCTCTGCAAAGATGAGATTTTTTCCAATTACAATATGGATAACTAAAGACTGCAGAATGAAATTCCTAAAAGCAGGATATCAGTAAATAAATTTAAATTACTGTTACAAAAAAGTTTTTCTATAACCATTTTGAAGCCTAAAACATTAATGATACTTTTGCCATTAAAAAATGACATAGAGAGCCTGGCAGGGTGGTGCACATCTATATTTCCAGCACTCAGGAGGCAAGAAAACCACAAGTTTGAAGTTGTGTAGGACTACATAGCAAGACCTTGTCTCAAAAAACCAAAGGAAAAAAAAAAAAAAAAGGAATGACATCAGAAGATTATTTATGCACAGGTGGAAATTACTTAAGTCTTATGTCTGGACAAAACTAAAACAAATGAACTATCTAAACATAATCTCTGAAATATTAGACATTAATTTTTATTTTTGTTCTTTTTTGAATAATGATTTTGAAGGCAGTCTATCCATTTTTAAGTATATACTGCAATGACTGTTCTTGATAAATTCATTGAGTATTTCAAATCATCATCATAATTCAGTCTTATAACATTTTATTATCCAAACGTGTATCCCTATGTCCATCTGAGGTCAGTATGCACTCCATCTCCAAGCTGCAGGAAATCATTGATTTCCTCACTGTCCTTATAGTTAATTTTTTTTTTTTTTTTAGAAATAATAGACTTATACAGTATGTGATACTTTCTATCTGGCTTCTTTCACTTAGCACAATTAACTTAGCACTTAAATTCAACCAGTTGTTGTATTTTTAGAATTACATTGCCTTACAATGCTGAGAAGAATCCCATTATGTACTCTGTTTTATGTTAAGTTGTATATATCAACTTTTATTCATTTAGTAGTTGATGAATAGTTGGACTGTTTTGTTTGGCTAGTATAAATAATGCTGCTAAGAACATTCATGTATATGTGTGTTAATGTATGTTTTCATTTTTCTTAGGTAAATGTAGAGGGGTAAAATTTTTGGTCATACATATGTTCAAAGAGAAATGGTCATATGACACATAATGGAAACAGTCATATGACACATGATGGAAACACAATCTGAGAAATGCTATTACTTCCATTGCGTGTCATATGACTGTATCAAAATTTAAGTCAGGGAGAAGTTTGGCTTATGTGGAGTCTGCTAACTAACTGGAGTTTTTTTCCAGATCATTATTTGTTCAATGTTGGTTTCCAGGGTCTTTCTGAAACAAATCACATCCTCTGGTGTCTTGTTGGTGTTTGAGATGCTTTTTTAAATTATATGGAAAAGTGTTTAAGTGCTTTTCAGTTTTGTTTTGGTTTAGTTCTATTGTATTTGAATATTATTGTTGTTTTTTCCCCCTTGCATTGTTCTTCTTTGAATAGTTTTAATTTTTTGTATGTGTGTTTGATAATAAAGCTATTTAAAAAAAATAAATGGTCAGATTGTTATCCAAGTAGTTATATTATTTTAGATTGTATAAATACATAATTATACACAGAATTATTGAGTTTACAACATATACAGATAAAATATGCATGATTGAATAACACAAAGGAAGAAAAAATGGAGCTAAAGCATAAATACATGTTATATTTTACCAGAATTCAGTCAGTATTAACCTAAAGTAAATTGTGATGTTAAAAATGCATACTGTAGTCTTTAGGCAACCACTGTAAAAACTCAAAAATAGTTTTAAAAAAACAAAGCATATAAATATTACAGTAAAATACATGCATAATAAACAAAAGGGAATAAACAAGAAAAGTAACATAAAAGACAGATGTGAAGTATGTAAATAGGGAAGGGCCCACAGGTAACGGGGAAAACATAAGAACCAAGATACATCATGTACAGGTACAAGCACCCAATGATAAATGTAAACGTATTGTATACCTAAAATGTACCAATAAAAGAATTTAAGCAAAAAATAAATAAATAAATAAAATGACAGATATAAATCCAACCATTCTAGTAATTACATTGAATATGAATGGAGCAAATACTCAAAAGTTTTGCAGAGTTGATTTTAAAAAAAGATGACCTAATTATATACTAATTATATATTAAGTGTAAAAAATACTTTAAATTAAAATATACAAGTAGATTTAAAATAAAATAATATGAAAAGATGATCCACGTATATGATAACCAGACAGTTGAATTGATTTGCTATATTAGTACCTGATCCAAAAGATTTTAAGATTAGAAGTATTACCAATAATAATAATAATAATAATAGACATTTAAATAAATGAAGAGTAGAAAAAGAAAAAATGCATTTTCATGCAGTCTCATATTACCCACACAATTCCCATGTCTTATGCTCTTTATTCCTTCTTGTGGATTCAAGTTATTACATCACTTCAGCTTCAAGGTTTTTTTTAAGTATTTCTCGTAGAGCATATCTGATATGAAAAACAGCTTTTGTTTTTTGATCTACATTTTTAAGTTCACTATTTATTTTTCCCTCCCAGATATGCTGTTGAGCCCATTTAGTGTATTTTTTGTTTGTTTATTAGATTTACCAACTCTTGAGTTTCCATTTGGCTTTTTTATAAAGTTTCCATTTCTCTATTAGTTTCCCTATTTGCTGGTTTGGTGCTCTCATCATATTTTACTTTCTTTTTAAAAATAGTTTCTTCTAAATTTATTGAAATTATTTATAAAACTTGTTAAGTCTTTGCTAAATTCTATATCCCACTCAGATTTGGATTTTATTGACTTATTTGTTTTTTCTTTTTTTCTCTTCTTGAGTATGGATCATACTTTTTCACATCTTTGCATGATCATAATATTGCAACAGATAATTTAGATATAGTGACCATTAGTCATGTGTCAATTTGACTGAATTGAGAAATGCCTAGCAGATTAGTATAACACACTTTCTGGTGTGTCTATGTGGCCTTTTCAAGAATGATTGCCACTCAGACCAGGAAACTGAACCTGCTATGACTATGAGTGGCACCATTCAGTTGGCTTGCAGCCCAGATGGAACAAAGGAGGAAGAGAGAGGAAGTCTGCCTAAATTTGAAAATGCTCCATTCTGCTAGAGCAGAAACATCTTTTGCTATTGTCATTGCCTGTGGACATTAGATTTCAGGTGCCTTTCAATACAGACGCACTTCAGCAACTCTCCAAGGAGCTTCCAGGCCTGTCATTCAGACTGGTGCTGCATCCTTGATTCCTCTTGTTCTATTGCTTCAGGTTTCTGGTTTCTTAGACTGAGCAGGAGCTGGATCTCCTGGTTCTCTTAGATAGATGATAGATGATGGGTGGATAGACAGACAGATAGATAGATATTCTGTTTCTCTAGAGAATCCTAACTAATATGGATTTAGAATATTATAGAAACCCTATTCTTAACTGTTTCATGAGCACTTTCTTTTAAAGAGACTTGCCTAAACTGTACACACTGTGTCCCCTACACTATCCAAACTCTGCTCTGTCTTCTCAGTTTTATATTCTTACTTTTTTTTTTTTTAGGACTTGTTTCCTAGGGATCATTCTTATGTCTCCATGACTATTCAATTATTTAGGAAGATTTATGCTCAAAAATCTTGAATGATACATCTGATCATTCGATGATCAATCTGTGTGTGAGTTGGTGACTATGCTCAGACATCAGTCAATTCTCAAGTCTCTTTTTGCATGTGCTCTTCACTTGGCTCTCTCATGTGCACAGTTTCCCAGATGGTAATATTGTTGCCTTATAAGTTTTTCTGACTATTCTGTGTCTTTTGTTTCCAGAATTTCCTGATATATTTCTAGCTGGTCCAAAAGTCACCCCAAACAGGAGCCAAATCTAAGGCTATTGAAGCTACCACTTTATTTCACCTTTTACCGCAAAATGTTGTGTTTCCAAATTCTACACAACATTCAATCCATAACACCCATTTTTGCCATCGTCCCTATCCTGAGAAAATAATGGTTTTTGCTGATTAAGGGTGTGAGTGAGTAAGTAATGGAGCAATACCAAGCAAAATGGGTAAAGATTTTCTCTCACCTGAAGCTGTAACTGTTTTTCAAGAATTAATGCTTTTTAATTGTCACTTGCCTTTTATTTTTTAATAATTTTCTCTAGTGTTATATTTGGGTAAGAGAAGGAGTACATATATATATATGCACACAAAATATATTTACCTATTCATTCTGTGTTTCTGGAAGTCCTTTTTCAGAGTTCAATATTTTTAAGATTCACATATATGATGTTTATGTGGAGAATTCTATAAATAGTCCTCTCAAAGTAGGAACTGCTAGCCCAGGGATTTAGCTCAGTGGTTCTGCCCCCTGCCTCGCAATTGCAAGGTCCCAAGTTTGATCCCCAGTACCAAAAAAAAAAAAAAAAGTAGAAACTGCTGTGATAGTATGTATTTTATAAAATCTCATTTCAAGTGATTTATAATTCTTCTCAGAAAAAAAACACTGCATATTTTGATCCATTTAACAAAAATCTAAACAGATCTGGAAGGTTTATATCATCTTTCCAATTGGTGTTATTAAAAGCAGCTATTAAATTATTATCTATCCTGAAAATTTTTCACAGCTGTATAATATTCATTTTCTCAGACAGTAAAATTTAAATGAAATAAAGTTACTTTTATCAAAAAAGTCATAATTTGACAATTTCAAATTTCATGAAAACAGAATTCCTCTAGGTTATTGTATCTATCTCCACACTGTATCTATTGAATCTATTCACCACACTGGAACATAAGCAAACATAGCCATAATTTCTGTGTGAATGTATTTCAGCTTTTCTTCTCATTAGAAAAATCTGTTCACTTTGGAATTGGTAAACAACATTGCCTCAGATTTCTTACTCCCATGGGTTCTCTAAGAATAAAGGGATCCTTGAGATACAAATTCCTCTTGGCTGAACTCAGGAACCAAATAGATTTAAATGATGAAGGATACTTTTCTTCTCATTATTTATACTCCTGTAATTCCTCCTTCTTCACTTTTCTTTTTTAAAATTTCTCTTCAAACCACTTTTATTTATCTTAAATTTTTATTCTTACTAGTACACGTGTGCAATTCATAATTATAACATTCATGATGGCGAATGGTTACATGTTCATAACACACCTTAATTCTTTTTAGTATATTCTTCATTTTTCATGGGCTCATTTACCTCTACTGATCTGTTTTTCATTTCCCATTTTCTAGGATTTTCTCTTACTTTACTGTTACTTTCAAGATGTCACCTATAGTCCTTGTTTCATATAACGTGTATGTAAGTCTAACTCCCCAAACCATACTCTTTACATCTGACTTTCTATGAGCTTCTTCTTCAAAAAAAATGATACATAAAAACATAAAAAAGTACATTTTATGGAGTATAGTGTGATATTTGATGTATTTATACATAGTATATGATTTAAATTAAGGTAAGCATATCTATCTCCTCAAATAAACAGTACATACTTGCTAGCTACAGCCACTCCACTGTATAATAGAACACCAGAATTTCGTACTTAACCATAACTTAGCACCCACTAATCATCTCCTCCCCCATCTCTTCCTCCTTCTTCCTTTCCCCACTATTCTACTCTCAACTTTAATAGGATCAAATTTTTTCATATTCTACATGTGAATGAGTTTTTTCAACACTTTTCTTTCTGTTCCTGATTTATATTTACTTACCATAATCTTTTGCAGTTCCATCTATTTTGTCACAAATAACAAGATTTAATTCTTTTTACTGGCTACTATGCATTTATACCATATTTTCTTTATCCATGTCTCAGTTGATGGATACTTTGGTTGTTTCCATTTCTTTGCTTCTCACATGTACTGTATTTTACTAACTGGTCACATGACCTCTTGGATATGTCCTAGAACCTCAAATTTAGCTTGTCCAATATTGAACATATTTATCTTTTTTCAGTTCTTTAGTTCATCAGGATAAATATTTCTTATCTTTGTCTGGACCATAACATCAACCTAGTCATCTATTGCATAGAACTGTTATGCTGAATTCCTCTTTACTTATATTCAGTAAATAACTAAAACTTGCTCAATATTTGCAGTCCTAGTTAAGTCTCACATAAACAATTCTAACTCAGAATTTTCCTATTTACTTCTCTTATTCTGACCTCCCTAAGAATCTATTTTTATCTTTCCCCAGTTGAAAATGTCATGACATCCATTAAAGTATTTTAATAATCCTTTTTCCTGTAAACCAGTATCAGGAATATAAGACTAGCAAATTCAAATGCTTGCTTGAGCCAGATAAAAACAAATGTGAGAGAGTTATTCATGTAAACTGTGTTAAACGGGTGACCACATTGCCACAGCAGAGACTGTGTACCCTACATGAAGCCTTTTCATTTTCAGATTACTGCCATAAGAAAATAGTGCCACCAGAAAAGTTTTATGAGAAGTCAAATGTCTTCCTTTTTGATGAAATCTCCAGTTTTAATATGAATTCAGTATGAACTAGTAAAAGATACTATCTGTACAATTTGTATTTCTGACCCTTATCTGGAATAACTTATTCCTGTCCACTCTACATATCTATATATTTAAGGCTTTACATATTCTAATTTCTATCAGTTTCAACCTGTCTTCCAATGAAATCTACAGAATGACCAATGTCTTTCATCATTGTACCTGCCTGCACCATGCTGATTCTTGCCTTTGCAAATCTGCTCCTGCAGACTCTCACCAATTTTGCACATGTTTAATTCCACAAACTTTATCAAAACAAAGTTATTTTTATACCTCCAGAAAAAAATTCTGAAGTCCTCAAATTGGAACAGATCCTCTCCCTCTACTGTGTATCTCACATTGTTTTGCCTTCTAATACAAGACATATAACTATTTATTTACTGATGAATAAAAGCAATGGGATAGAGAAAGGTTAGTAATATATATTTTAACCTACATATTTTTCCTTTTCAGGAATTATATTTTGGTTTGATTAAATCATTAGAGTTCACTGTAAATAGAAGCTAAATTACTTTTTCATAGTTTTCACATTTGGACCCAAATGTATAGTAGTCTCCCCTTACTCACGGAGCCCCCAGTGAATGCCTGAAACTATGACTGCCTCCGAACTCTGCCTATTCTGTTCTGTTCTACAGATACAGACCTAGGATGAAGTTCAATTCACAAGCGAAACACAGTCAGAAATTTAAAAAATAAGTAATGAGAAAATATAATTATTATAACAATATACTATGGAAAGGTATGTTAATTCCCCCCTCAATATCTTATTGTACTATGCTCACCTTTCTTGTTCTTGTGATGCTGTGACATGATACAATGATGAAGTGAGGTGAATGACATACACTTGAGACAGCATTAGGTTTCTACTAAGCTTCTTAAGATATACCAGAAAAATGATCATCTGCTTCAAGTGATTCTAGATCACTGATCCCTAACAACATTAATAGTTGTACATCAGAAGCAGACAATGTTGCTAGGTGGTGATCTATGGCTATTGAAGGTTGCTTTGTCAAAACATTTTGGAAAAACATTGTAATTAGAAGTTGTTTTTAAATCACCAAAGTACTGCTCCAAATAATATAGGTTTCGTGATAATATAGGTTACTTTAGTGCTATGTTTCATCCAAGAACTATATTCCCTGATTTTGACTTTTAATGTCTCTATAGTTTGAAACACCTCACTAAATTTGGGTAATGCCTACGTTATTAGTTCCACTTCAGTGTTTTCTTCTTCATCTTTTTCTTCCTTTACACATGACTCAACCAGCTCATCTAATTCCTCATTTGTTAACATTTCTTCATTACCATCAAGGTTAGATGTTCTTCCACTCTTCATCAAGCATGTTGACAAATTATTCTCTACCACCTCAACTAGCTGTGTAAATAATCTTCTTAAGCTGTCCATCAATTCCTGAGAAGCCTTTAAAATTCACTCATTACTTCCCTCCATAATTTCCTTCAGCAAGTATTCATATTTTTCCATTTTCAATTATCTACTGCAGCTTTCATGAATGTTATTGTGTCAGCAATAGTGAACATTTTCCAGCACACCATTATTTCCAAGAGGTGTGTTAACTTGACAAACCAGCCTAGTCAAGGCCCTGAAGCATTGAAGTTGTATTTGGAAGAAAAATCTCAATATTTTCATTTCCATAGGAAACAGATTCAGGAAGTTCTCAATTGTCTAGTATTAAGAGAATATTAAATTATAGCCCTTCTTTTTCCATGTTTTTCTTTTTTTTTTTACTCCTAAGACAAGGCACTGATGGAATTTCATTTAAAAAAAGATGACCCACACTTTCAGATTATATTTTCAGAACAAAGGCAGAATAATTTGGGGCATGTTTTGAGAATGTGTGGCTTTTTTACACTGGAAATGATCCTAGGCTTTATGATGTGTCCTGAAGTATTGCCATATACTACCAGAGTTAAATAGTCTTTACATGTTTAAAGTCCTGGTGATTTTTTGTGCACTTTATGTATGTATATTGCATTAGGCATCTTCTTCCAGAAGAGCCCAGTTTTATGTAATTAAAGATTTGATTTTCTCAATCAACTTCTTCAGCTCTGCTAAAAATGTGGCAGCAGCTTCATTATTGGTGTCAACTTTACTGGCAACCTTTCCAATAATCTTTATATTTTCAATCTAACCCATTCCTGAATCTGTATAACCACCCCTTATTTGCAGTAAATACCTTGGTGTCAGTCATTTCCAGAGATTCCTTGCTGAAAACTCAATGCTTTCTGATGCAACACATTACTGTCAATTTGACACACTTTCTGTTCAATTTTTCTATCGACAAATTTAATAACTTGCCCTCCTTAACCAAATCAACACCAAGTAATCAGTACTGTTTCTGTACTTTAACAAAGAAATTTCAAAAGATAAATATCAAAAGAAAAGTTGCATTTATAACATTTATAAAAATACTTAGGAATAAATTCATTTAAGAAAGCAAAAGACCTGTTTACAGAAAACTGTAAAATAATAATTAAATAATTTTATAAAGACACAAATGAATGGGAAAATGTCTTCTATTTATGGATTGAATTAGTATTGTTTAAACAAGCATATTACTCAAAAGGATATACAAATTCAATTCAATCCATTCCAAAATTCCAACCTAAGTTTTGATAGATATAGAAAAAAATCCTAAAACTCACATGGCTCCACAAAATACCTGAATGGCCAATAAAATTACAGTCCAAAAGAATAAACCTGGAGGCACCACATTACTTGATTTCAAACTATATGGTAGAGTGATAGTAATTAAAACAGCATGGTATAGCAAAAATTATCCATTGAATAATGGGAAAAAATAGAGTAGCGAAATGAAATCACACTTCTACAATCAATTGAGTCTTGATAAAGTTGTCAAGAGTATTCAATAGGCAAAAGATAATAATCTCTTGAATAGTGTTGACAAAACTATATATTCACAAGCAAAAGAATGAAATTGAACCTTTATTTTACATCACATGTCAACAATAGAAAGATTTAAGCTAAATATGAATAAATGGAATTCTAGGAAGACAGTTATGACAGAAATTAATTTAAATCTTTCAGAACTCTCTGAGGTACAGTTACAGTTGAGGAGATACTTTTAAGAACCCCAAAATAAAAATAAGTGAAGGCAAACTAGCAACAGCTACATGATCTATTTAATATCAAGCATTCTACTCAAGAAAATATAGGGAAGCAAAGGACCTTGTAGCAGATCTTAGAACCAAAGAACCCAAAATCATCATCTACTCACTTAGTTTCTCATACCACTCAAAGAAAAACAGCAGAACTTAGAAAAGCAGATAGAAAGCAGCAATAAGTGAGAGTTCAGAGAATGCTGGGAATGTAAGTATATGGTAAAGGTTCTGGTAATCTGGGCCACATGCAAACAGACAGCAACAAAGGAATCCATCATTCTAGGTCTAAGTTCTACACTGATAAGATATTGCCTGATTAAATCCATGTTGAGATTTTTCTCTTTTATCCAAGCTGAGCATATACAAGCCAAAAAACCAAGAGTAGAAAAAGAAAAGGGAGATTCATATCAGGGTAGGGAAGGCCAAGATGGGTAGAGAAGAATGAAAGAAATTTTCAGAGAATGGAGCCCTTTTCTTTTGGATATCTGATCACCTACTGACTTCCAGTTCTAGGAATGTATTCTCTCCCTTAATTTACAAAAGAATCAAAATGAACAAAATAGGAATAAATGTAACCAAAGTGGTTAAACCTGTACACTGAAAACTATGAACACTAATGAAAGAAATTGAGACTTTATTTTTTATTAATTGGTGAAAACAATAGGAGAGGGGGTTTTATTGTGATATTTTACTATTGCAGTGTGACATGCTGTCATTTGAGAAAATTGGCTAACAGTAGTTAGAATCACTTTGTGTTATTTTTTTAAAATGCATGTGAACATATAATTAACTCAAAATGTAAAAGTTTAGTATAAAAATGCAATTCACCCAATTGAAAATGTTTAAAAATAAACAAATAAATGTATAATGATGAGTACTAAGTCCATTAAATATAGAACTAATTTTATTACTAGTAACTGTGGAAGTTATGATTTCAAAATGGTGTAGATTGAACTAATGTAAAAGTATGGCAAATACTGAAGTATAAGGAGTCAGTGAGAAGGTTTTATAAAAAGCTAAAGACAATACGCTTCACAAAAAAGATCTAATTATTGTCACTGGCTAAAATTAAATCATGTAGTTTAAAAGCATGGCATTATTACCTTAATAATTTTTATTATATCTTAACATTACAGACATTTCTTAGGAAAAATATTTCTTCTGTAGAAAAATTATTTATTTGAATTTCAAAAGTTTCACTTTAGATTATTTCATTGTATTAAATTTAAATAAAATTAAATATAATATTATCTAGTAATTCAGTATAGTGCCTAATATGATAATTGGTGCATGGATCAATGAAAGAAAAATAAAGAGGTAACAGATTGCAATGGAAGGTTTAGTGTGATCATGGGTACTATAGAGAATTCAAATTGTATCTTTGATTTTGTATGTAACTAGCTGGGAGTCTTAGAGTATGAGGTTTCAACTTTCTCTGCAGCTCAGTTCTTTTTCTCTAAATTGAGGCTAATACTGCTTATCACATAGAACTGCTGTAAAGATTGAATGAAGTAATATATGGACAACTTGGAATACCACTGTCTGAATTGAAGTTTAAAATGTAGTAATTTACAATAACCATTAATTCCTTCCAGTCCCTCCCCTGCTATACTCAGTATATTTGGATTAAAACAAAAAACATGGCATTGCATTAAAAATAATTTCTATTTAAAGTGACTAAATGTTAAGAAAAGAAACATTCTATTATGTGCCATTTGTACTTTCTGGAAATCTTTGAGACCTGCAAGCACACAAATTTTACTGGTTATAAATTTCCATTTATGTCTTACTGAGAAATTTTGTGAAACTGGTCAGGTTTACTAGGGATGATTTGTTGTCGTTGTTGTTCTTGTTGTTGGAAAACATTGAAAATCCCTGATATATGCTCAACATCAGGTCATTGGTAGGGATTAGCCAAACCATTTATATATTTCTTACTCCCAGTCAGGCAGCATCTGCTTTGCAATGCAAGACTGAACATTGGCCTGCCTTTCTCTACCCCCAACTGTCTTCCCCATATGTACTCACAGAAGTAAAGAAAACTTCTAAACTAAATTAATCAAATGACAGACCATTAAGCAAAATACAATATATTCTCTCAGGAGCAGTTAAGGAGTAAAAAAAAAAAAAAACTACTCCCAGTGTAAATGATGATGTAGGCAAAGCAGGAGTCACAGGGGTCACCTAACTGTGTCCTTGCCTGCCTGCCTGTAATGTTGGTTCCCCACTCTACCTAGCCACTGATGAGACCAAACTAGTAAACTTGCTCTGCAGTCAGCAACTTATGTTCCTGGAAGGGAAGCCACCTCACACTGCCTTCTGATCCTGCCCTCAAAATCGTATGCCTGGAGGAAGACTGAGGGATGAAAAGGAAGTCACAAAACTACTAAGCACAATCAATGTGTAGGAATCACCTTCCCACTTAAAGAAAACAATCCATGCAGATTCAGTGCATCCCCCTCACTAGCTACTAATCCACATACCACAGAAGAAATATCCGCTGTCAATCACAACTAAATTGTGTGTTGTTTAAAACTTGTTTTCATAAAATTCTCCTAAGATTGCATGCAAAATTTGTTAGCCTATTACTTAAGATAGGATTTTTAAAAATTAGTGACTTTACAGACAATTTAAACAACACTACAAATTACCTTTTATAAGTTTTCATATGATTTTCGGAAATATAACAGGTTAATCACATAAAATGTGCAGTACAATTACAATTACCTAGTCAACACTTAATAAAAGGTGCTTATAATCAAAATAGAATTTGTAATTTGGAGACAATTTTCATATTTCATTTTTATTCCTAATTTTTATATAGAGATTACTAATTTGCTAGTTTAATGAAACTGTAGTTTTGCAATCTAATTTACCTCATTTTACATCATTGCACTTAAATTTTAATTCAGTCAAAATTCATTGCACAAAGCTGCTGCATCTTTTTATTTGTAATTTTTACTTCTTTTTATTTTCTCTTTTTTTACACTTAGTTTTAACTTGACATCATATATATTGTTTTTCTAAAATAAGCTCATGGACATATTTGTAATTTAATTTCTTATTTCCTAATGTAGCCATTTTTACTTTTACCTTTATTATTTCTTATTTTAGTCCTTTCTTATTTGGAACACATTATATGATTTTTTTCTAAATTGAATGTTTAACTGAGTAATATGGTAAGTACTTCTGAAATACATGATTTGCACTTTTACCCTTGATTCTGCTGTGTTTTCTTCAAATATAACATTGATTTTCACTTCACTTCTCTTCCAGATGATCTGATTTGTTATTCAGAACCACATATAAATGTTGGAATCAGTTTGCATTATTTGAATTTTGTATGAATTACTTTCAGGAGGGCATTGAATTATTGGTCCCAATCTTTTATTCTTTGGTATATTTATAGCCTAGCCTTATAATTTTACCATTCTAGAGATAGAATATATATATATATGGGGCTTAGTCATGTAGATTACTTGAGTCACAAGTGCACGGCAATTATACTGCATTCAAACATGATGTATGCTATGCAATTGGACTTTCACTTTCTATTCTTCCATCAACAAAGAGAACTTGTCTTGTGTAGCTCATGGGACCAAACTCAACCTAGTCCTGCTCACAAAATCAGCTGAAATCTATTAATCTTAGCAGTCTCACAAATCCTGCAGGAGGAATATGTCAATTTTTAAGCTGTTGACTTTTGCATACCTTGCTATTCACCACTGATATTGTAATTGTACATCCACTCAGAATTTGGCACCTAGACATGTGGTCTGCTGTAATACAATCCTAAAATGTGTATCAGTGGATAGGGAACTCAGTGTTAGGCATTGAAAAAACAGTTAAAACCACTGTAAAAATGATGAACTGTATTATAGAGTGTAAAATGGTTAAAAACACTACCTGTGATAATGTAGAAGAAAGACTACCTAATGAACTTGTAGAGTGGAGGGAAGGGATTTTAAGATTTTAAAAGTGTGTGTTGTTACTACCTGCATTTGGTACCATACTTAAAGAAAGCATTGAACTCAGAAAGAATCTGGCCAGATAGCAAAAAGAATTTGAAAAGAATATAATTCAGCCCAAAAGTTCAAGGATAGAAGACAAAACTATTTTATGCAAATCAGCTTCAGGATACAGGCTAAGTTTAGATGTGAGGTAGGAGATGGAAATAGGGACATTAAAGTAAAACCTCAGAAAAGACAAAACCAAAATAGTCACTTTATATCCCCTTTATTAGAATTCTGAGAGAATTAATATGAGCACTTAATAGATCCTCTCAACAAAAAAGATTCCAGGAGAGGTAAAGGTGTGATTCAACAGAAATCTCATGCATGTAGTTCCCTTGTAATTGTTATAATAGAAACTCCATAGAGCAGAAGAAAACACTGAATTAACAAAAGCCCTGCCAGCTGACACTAAAGGAAAGTAAATCCATTGGATGTAAGAATTTGTACCTCCAACTTTCTGCAAGCAAAAGACAGGCTGTAAAATCTCCTCAGATACCAGAAAAAAAAAGTCTCCAGAACTGTGGAGCCAGGAGTAATGTATAAATCTGGTCTCTGCCAAAAGATCTCAGACCTAATTTAAGAACATTCCTACATTTTCAGGAAGTGGGTTGACACACTATTCCTGGAAAGGGATAGATAGTATTTTAGGCTTGCTGATCACATGTGGTGTCTGAGTATCCTTCACTGTTTTATTCAATTTTACAATACTTTTTCAAATGTAAACAACATGTTTCTTACCAGCCACATCAAAGAGGCAGTGTCTGGATCTAGCTCCATGGCTTTCCTGGGCAGATCTTTATTCTAGGCTATGTGGAACTGATATTTTCCCAGAGGATTTCAGATCTCTAGTGGGTCTGTGAATGTTATGTACCTCATAGCCTTCTACTTTGGAAGTGGGAGTGTCTAGGCATTGTATTTCTGTTCCATTGTTGTACACTGGTTGTTTGGAAGTCAGATAACTTTGTGTCTGTGTGTGTGTGTGTGTGTGTGTGTGCATGTGTGTGTTAGTTGGGCTTGAACCTAGAGCCTTCACGCTGAGCTACATACCCAGACTTATTTTTATATTTTATTTTGAGGCAGCTCTTATTTTTGTTTCAGTTCATTATCTTTGAATCAAAAGAAATCACATCTGAATTTAATGTCAATGTTGATATCCTAGATTTTGAACTTACCACTACGATTACATAGGCTGTTTGGGAGCCATGAGGAAGTCAGTAATTTTATGACTGACACATTGAAAAAAATGTGATAAGGAACACAAAACAGCACAACAAACCATACAAGCACATTTCATGGCTCTGCTTTTGTCACATTTAAAACCTCGTATTGATGGAAGCAAGTTATATGACTGACCTTATTGACAGTCAAGGAGGTATAATCCACTTGAAGAATGGCAGATTCATATAGAAAAAGTAATGACTAGAAGGGCAGTATAAAAAATTGGGGTACATAAACATCAGAGTTAGTGGTTCCTTACCCCATTTTTCAGTGTGTCAGTCACAGAATTATTTTCTCATGGCTCTCAAACATTATTCACTCTGGTTCTTTATACTGCCCTTCTAGCCATTCCTTTTTTCATATGAGTTTGCCATTCTTCAAGTGGATTATACCTCCTTGACTGCCAATAAGGTCAGCCATATAACTTGTTTCAGTCAATACAGGGTTATAAATGAGACAAAGACAGAGGCTTGAAATGCACTTGTATGGCTTGTTGTACTGTCTTGTGTTTCTCTAATAGGATCATATACCATATTCCCTGTTAACCCACAAAAGATGGGAAACATGTCAGCAGATCTTGACCTTGATATCAAGCCAGGCAACTGTAGCCTAAAATAGCCAACTTTTATAATCCTACAGCTACATGAGCAAGAATGAATAATTGGCAGTAAACCACTTCATTTGGAGGATGGTTTAAAACACTAACTTATTTTCCATTTTAATGTGTCTTCTGTGAAAATATCTGTCTTATCTTTTGTAGCATTGATTAAAATGTATGTCTGTGCTTCCAGTATAGCTTGTTAATTCTGCTTTTAGTATTCTTTACAATTCTTTCACATATTTATTTTCACTTAATTTTCCATTATAAATATCTCACATACATACAAAAAAAGAACAAATAACATAACAAAGCCCCATCACCTATTACCAAGCTTCCACAATTATTAACCTGGTTAATATGTTTCTGCTCTACACTCATTTGCTTTCCTTTATCTTCTGAATTATTCTGAAGGAAACCCCAGTCATCATATCATTTCATCTATAAATATTATAGTATACACTTTAAAGACAAGTACTAATTTAAAACCATAATTTTATCATTATAATTTTTAAATCAACAAAAAAGATCATCACATACAGATGCTACAATTAAATATCTTTCCAAATCTTTAAAATATTTTTCTAATAGTTTGTTTACTTATATTAGGAGTCAAATCAGAGTTCTATATTATCATTAGTACGTATACTAAAATCTTTCTTAATCATTACATTTTCTCTCTATTCTATTTACTGTTCTTTATTTACAGAACAAATTAGATTATTTGAACTATATTCTAAATCTCTCACATTTTACTGGTAAATATTATTGATCTAATTTTAGAATTTATTTTATCATATGCCATATCTGTATATATACACAAATATATGCATATACATACAAGGTATGCATCCAACATATGCATACATGCATATCTTGTTATTCAAAATAAAAATGACAAGGTTAATATCATTGAACATAGTTTGAAATATTTACTTTGCCTTCAAATATATCCCCTCAGGTGAATAAATTACTGGGTTTATAAAAAAATGAATAACATGAGTTAAAATAAATTAATGTCACTAAATCAAAACAAGCTATATACATTTGTGTCATTTTTCATTCAATCTTTTT
>NW_004624736.1:33579620-33591007 GCF_000247695.1 Heterocephalus glaber | reverse complement strand
TTGTATTGTTCTCTTAGTCTCCATTGCATTGATTTCTCCTCTGATCTTTATAATTTCCTCCCTTGTATGAGCTTTGGGTTTGTCCTGCTCTTCTCTTCCTAGGAGCTTGAAGTTCAGCACCAGGTTGTTTAATTGGGCTCTCTCTGTTTTCCTAATATGAGTACTTACTGCTATGAATTTTCCTTGTAAGATTGCTTTCATTGTGTCCCATATATTCCGATATGGTGTATTGTCATTGTATTTAATTGAAGGAGCTGTCTGATTTCTTCTTTCATTTCCTCTATGACCCATTGGTTATTCAAAAATGTGTTCAATTTCTATGTGTTTATGAAATTTTTGCAGTTTCTTTTGCTGTTGATCTCCAATTTCATCACACTATGGTTTGATAATATACAGGGGATAACTTCAATTCCTTTGCACTTACTTAAACATGTTCTATGAGTGAGTATGTGGTCTATTTTGGAAAACAACCCATGTGCAGCTGAGAAGAATGTGCATTCTGATTTTCTGGGGTGGAACACTCTGTAAACATCTGATAAGTTCATTTGTTCAAGAATTTGATTGAGTTCTAGTATCTCATTACTTATTTTTTGTCTAGTTGATCTATCTATTTGTGACAGTGGGATATTAAGGTCCCCCACTATTATTGTATTAGTGCATATATGACTTTTCATGTCCCTTAGTACTTGCTTTATATAGTTGGTCACACTAGTGTTTGGTGCATAGATATTTATGCTTGTCATCTCTTCCTGTTGGATTGTTCCCTTTACAAGTATCTAGTGTCCTTCTTTGTCTCTCTTAATCAATGTTGGTTTGAAATCAACTTGATCTTCAAAGAGGATAGCTACCTCTGCTTTTTGGGGGGGTTCCTGTCACATACAGTATTATTTTCCACCCTTTAACTATTTGTCTATGTGTTTCATTTTGAATTGTGTTTCTTGTATGCAGCATATTGTTGGATCTTGCTTCTTGACCCATTCTGCCTGTGTATTTCTTTTGATTGGTGACTTGAGACCATTAACATTGATGGCTATAACTGATACATATTGACTTATCATTGTCATGACTTTTGCTTTTTGTTGGATTCTCTCCCTTTGCTTTTAATTTCTTGTCGCACCTCATAGATTAATTCTGCTGTGCTTCCTGGGGTTGTGATCCTCCTTGTCTTTATTAGTATATTGTCTAAAATTGTTAGGTATTCATGAAGTTCCTAAGGTGCTCTTTGTCATGAAAGTATCTTATTTCTCCATCAATTCTGAAAGTTAATTTTGCAGGGTACATCAATCTGGGTTGGAGGCTGTTTTCCTTTAGGGCTTAGAATACATCACTCCAAGCTCTTCTTGCCTTGCTTGCGGGTTTGTGTTGAGGAAGTCTGCTGTGATTCTGATGGGCTTTCCTTTGTATATGCTTTGTTTATTTTCTCTAACTGCTTATAGAACTTTGTTCTTCTGTTGGGTTTCTGGAATCTTAAAAATTATATGCCTATGTGTAGATTTTTTTGATCAAGGCTATTTGGAGTCCTATATGCCTCACTGATCTGTATGTCAAGTTTTTTTCCCCTGCTTGGGAAGTTTTCTGCCATTACTTCTGTGAACAATTGTTTTATGTCATCTATATGCTCTCCTGTTTCTTCATTGACTGCAATCAGTCTTACGTTATTCTTCTTTGGATCATCTAGCAGCTGTAGAATTAATTCCTTGTGGTCCCTTACAATTTTAAAGCAATTTTTCTTTTCTTGTTCAGTAATTGCAATCTTATCTTTTATATCGGAAATTCTTTCCTCACATTGTTTCATTCTGCTATGTAGAATTTCAGTAGATTTTCAATCTCCAGGAAATCTATTTGCATGTGTTTTATGGATTCCATTTTTTTCCTATGTTGGGATTCCATCATGTTCCTCAGCTCCTCTCTAGATTTATTAATCATGTCTTGCACTAAAAGCACAATCTCTGCTGTTATCTGAGAAATTATTTCTGATTTCATTTTTTCCATATCCTCTTTTGTTGCCAATTCAGGGAATCCCAGTGGTTGAGTATCAGAGTGTTTTATCTTGTTTCCCTTTGGGGTTGCTGTAGGTGGTCTGGAAGTCTGGTTTTGAGACTTGTTTACATGTGTTCTCCTTTCAACAGGATGGGGGGATGGGAGGTGGTGGTGTGCTGCTGGCACCCACGCAGCTCACCTCTTCTGCGCTGGGAGCAGTGCTAAGGTGGCCCAGAAGCCTCCTCTGCACTGGGAGCGGTGGTACAGCCCAAAAGGCACTATTCCTGATCCTTTGTTTACATCATCATACCTCTTTTCACTGCTTCTCTCCCTGGTCTATGTTTCTTGACATAGCCTCTGCAGCTCAGAGAACAGCAGTCTGAACAGAAGTCTTCACTCAATTTTTTTTAATTGTATTTTTTTTAGTTTTGCACAGTAATCACATAAAGCATAACCAAATGAATATTATGTAATTATACAACAAATATAACATTGGTTCTATAACTTATATCCTACTTAAGGAATTAAAAACAGAAAAGAAAATCAAAATTTCAAAAATACAGCCAATCATTATTTTGAATGTCATGCAGAGGTTTTTAAAATATAGTAGATTCAAAATCAAAAACTCAATAAAAATAAAAATATAATTGGTGACATTGAAAGCCTTTTATTCTTACAAAACTCTGATATTAAGCAGACAGACAGGGCTTCCCTGGGAAAAAAATTTGTTACACAGATAATTAACAAACTTTAGTATGTTGAATGGGAAAAGTCTAAAAAATTAACAAGACTAAAAAATGAGCAAATAAATTAGTCAAGTATTTCACAGAAAATGAAAACATGCAGAGCTTCTAAGCATATGAAAAGACAGATCAATCTTATATGAATAAAATGCTAATTACATTTGAAAGATGAAAAAATATGAAATGCCAAGTTATGACAAGAAATTAGATTAACAGAATTTCTCATTTACTGCTGATGATAAGATAATTAGGAAACGTCAAACAAAAATCTGGGCAAATTTAAACAGGTAAGGGAGACTTTCTTAAAGGCCACTGTAGTAGGCAAGGTGGGCAGAGCTCAATCTGAACTCAAGTCCACTGGATAAAAGAGTTTAATAGATATGGGTTAAGGCAAATCACAGGTCATCTTTCTTTGTCCATTTGTCTTATTGAAAGGAAAGTAAACTTTCTTCTATTTTCATGACAATAGTAGTTTTATAACTTAGAGGCAGGCACCATTGAGATTAGCTCCTATCCTTCCCTAGAGATGGAGACACTATCATATTTGATGATCACATTTCCAAAGGATAGCTTCTGGGTCTTTGAATTACCTTCCTGGCTTGCAAAAAGGACAAAAGAATTTTAACACTGTTTACTCATTTTGTTAGCTTTTCAAAATTATAATATAATATCTGAGATAATTAACTTATAAAGAAAAAAGATGTATTTTGTGTTAGTATTATGGAGATTTTAGTCTAAGACCTGGCAGATCTAGTTTTGGAGGGCTCTTGTAGGGGCTCTGGTGGATCGGCTAGATGGCAGTGACAGAGAATTTGTGGTAGAGCAAACTGTTTATCTCAGAGTCAGGGAGTAAAACTAAAGAGGAAATTTCAAGGATCACATAAACCCCTTTAATAGAACCCCTCAAATGCCCTCAGGACCTCCAAGCAGACCCCACAGGTAAGCGTTCCAGTAGTGCCAACCTGGGGACCAGGTTTTAACACAGTGGCTTTTGGGAAATATTTAACATCTAAATTATAGTATATCTCAAGAGAAAGGACTTACAATTGCAAGATTTTTTTAACCATTTAACAGTTCACCCCAGGCTTCACTCAGCAAGCAGCATGTTTTTGTTTACGTACTATCTTGAGCATTGCTCAGGCAGGTGTCATTTCAACCAGATGATTCTTGTTTGCACAAGATATACATCTATTTATTTGTTTTGCCTATTTTTGCCTATTTTTTTATTTAGAACTTTATATTTGCCTTTGGTGTTTGTTTCTAGTGAAATCAAATAATAAATTCTGGTTATTTTCTTTTACTAATTCATGTTACTTTTGAAAATAACCTATAACTGTGTGCTACAATCTACAAAAACTGTTATCATAAGTATACTAGACATAATTTTTATACTTCTCCAGAACTCAGTGATATTCTTTTACAATACAAAGTGGACACGTTTGGGACATGGAGACTGAATAGGAAGGAAGTGTCAAAAGATGTGCAAAAGAAAAAACTGAAAAAGTGAGAAATGTGAGCATGTTAGGAAATGTCTGTGTTATAAAATAGAAAGACAAAAATGATATCTCCTTATTATCAGTTATTCATAATACAGAAATGACAGAATTTGAAAGAAGAAACAAAACTAAAAAAACCCAATAGTGATCACTGATTATAATAATCCTCTGGGTGGTGTTGACACAGTTGACCAATATCTAACAAGCCATCTTGTAATCAAAAAGCAAAGAAAATATTATTATAAAATATTTATGTACCTTCTAGAGCAAATAATATTGAAATTGTTTGCTATTTATTCAAAACAAGGGGGTTCAAAAAGTCATTCTCAATTTAGATTAGATGTAAGAGACCAAATAATTGAAAAATTCTGCATAGTGAAATGCCAAACAGGACTTCCATCATCGATATCTTCACCATTACATTTAGTGGATAGACATTTTATTGAAATTAAACTACCCACAGAAAAAAGAAAAGGCCAACACAACAGTGTAAAGTGTGTTGTTAAAAGAAAAACAATAATGCAAAAAGAATTTGGAAAGAGACTAGATACTACTGTCCAGATTGTAATGTTGCATTGCGTATTGAATGTTTTAAAATATACCACACACAGGGAAATTATTGAATAAATTTGATAAAATTGTCATTTTTATATTTCCTGCTATATATTTTATAAAAATCAGCAAAAAATATGCATTATGTGGTCATTATGTATTTAAACAATTGAACTGGTAAGTGGTTAAGTAAATGTTCTAAGAAAAGCAAAGGGAGATGCCTCTGTGATCAGGCCATCCAGAAACCTTCAGAGCTGGGTTAAGAGGGTGGTCAGGGGCCTAGAGTGATGAAGAACCCTGTCTAAAGCTTGGCGAAGCTGAGGGAAACATTAAGACAATCTGAGTTAAAATCAATACAGCATGATATTTAAGTCAAATATATGCTAATGTATGTTTCAGCCAATCTACTCCCACAATACACCCTAGAGACATATTTTATATACAAGTGATGATCAAATAATATGATAAATGTTTAAATTTATTTTAAAAATTGTTATAATAAAAGACACATTGTCATTAACCACCCTTGAATTCTCCTTTCAAATATACTTTTCCCTTCATTTTTGCCACTTTCCGAAGTAGTACTGGAAGTGCTTTCCTGTGAGTATCTTTATTAGGTATGATAAAATAGGTAGTGAATACTGATGCTTAGTGCCACCCATGGAAAGGTAAGCTCATAAAAACATTACAGTGTGTTCTCATCTACTTTATTCACTGGATCTGGCATTAAGGGACTTCTGGCTCTTCACCAAAGTCAAATGAAACAAACATTTTGAATTGATTCAGGACATCAAAGCAGGCACAACAGCACAATTAAAGACATGAAAAAGGACTTCCAGAACTGCCTTAGAAAGTGGCAAAAATGAAGCAATAAATGTGCTCAAAGCACGAGAGAAAATTTTGAGAGGGATTACTGGCAATGGGTCTCTTACTATAATAAATATTCTTAATGTAAAGCATTAACCATTTTCAATCACATGTCAAATGTACAAATGTAGCTATAGTAACACACAGGTAAAATCATAAATGAGTTTTTCAGAAAGCAAAATTATTTTTCCCCTTCTCATCTGATCTTTTGGGATAACTAATCCCCTACTCTACAACAAAGACTGGAGCATGCCACATGAATTTCTGATCGATTTCAGATAACATAAAATATCTTCAGATTATTTTAAATTGTATAACTCAGTCTTAACCTAATCATTAAATGTCTTGTCATACACAACAGTCAAAATTTTAATTTTTGCTTAACTTCCTCTTTTCCCTCAAGTAGGAGATAGGTTTAAAATTTGTCTTTTCAGAAAACATGAAAGCAAAAGGGAAAAAATGAAGTATAATGAATGAAGAACTTTGTTACAGACGGGTAATATGGAAATCTGACTTTAGTTCTCTGGAAATGGGATATGTTTGAAGCTCTCTCCTATTGGATTCTTGTACTTGCTTTGGGAGATCACAGACTGCCTTGTTCCTCTGCTGTTTCCACCTGCTGAAGAGGCCTTGTAGCCTTTTGAAGATGAGGCTTCCTCCTCCCAAAAGAGCCTGTGAGCTCCAGTCCCATTGAAAAGACAACAAAAACAAACATTAATGTTTACTTCAGCTTTCCCAACTAATGAGAAACAGAAATAAATAAAGATGACTTAGCTACATTTTATTTGATTCAGTGTTTTGAAGACAGAAAGTAGAAGAGGAAAATGTTTGAGGCAATAGACAGAAAGATAAAGCAATAGACACTCAAAACAGAGAGATAAAGAGAAAGGAGACAGAGGTCCATAGGATCCTGCAACATAGTTAATTAGTTTTAAGTTACTGTTTGCTGGTTCTTTAGCTGGGTCACAGAATATTTATCACCTGAAAACACTGCTCTTTGAAACTGCTAATCAATCCATTAACCAGTGTTCACAGCTCTTTAGTTACTACTTCCCTGTTGAAATGAATTTTTCCAGAAGACCTTCTGTCAACTTTTTCTTATCACTGAATCCTCATGCGCACTACAATGCCTGGTACCTGGTAGCTAGACCCTAAAAATACCTGTTTTGAATTGATAAATGAATCATATAGCCTTAAATCTGTAGGGAAGGAAGCTACTCTCTAATATAGTATTAGACTGGGCTATAATATTACCAGAGGAAATAAAGACAATATCTCACTAACAGTCTAAGAATAATTTCACTGTGTCAATTCCTCAAATTTTATACTATACACATTAAATGAATCTGAATTTCAAAACTCATCTTTGTCTTAGGGTATAAACAAGTATCACAAAGTACAGAATTTCTAATAGCTTCAAAAGAAGCACAAGACCAAAAAATATACAATCAAACTATCCTGCTTCTAATTCCAGCTCTGTTACATGATAAATTATCTTTGGTAAGATACTAAATATCTCTGTCATTCTCATCAATATGGAAAAATATATTTGGTACTTAGTTCATGGGATTAATAAAAGCTTTAATGTTAAGAAAACTTAATTCCTAGTACATATTAGATAATCTGCATATAGTACGTATAAGTATTGTTATTCCACATTATCTTCCGTAGAATCTCCAGAGGTTATTTCACATGTTTGTTTAAAACTAAGAAAAAATTTTATTATCACCAGCTCCACATGGATTCCACCCCTTCTTCCTTACCACTATGAATACTTATATTAAATTAGTTTAGGTTCTCATTGCCCTTAAAAGGCCCTTGATGGTGCCCACCAGAAGTACCCCATTGTCTGCTAATGCCTGCACCAAGGGCGATACTATCTCTTGTCTGTGCATGTCAGTATTAAAAGTGCTAATGAATTTCACTTATGAAGCTACAAACATTCTTTTAATTATTGGAAAAAGGTCTAGTACTGGTCTTTTCAGAATAGAAGTCTAAGACATCAAGATTGTTGATATATTACAATCATTTTCTACCAAGAAAATGAAAACATATGACATTTGATGTTCTTATTCTCTTTGTATTGTCCTTCATCCTAGAATTTCAAACATAAATTCATGAACCATGCTCAAGGGTATGTAAGAAAGAGATAATACTGTATGACCATATTTACTCCATTGGTAGGATTCCAATGGAGTTGAAACAAGGATGTTCCAATTCTCTCAACACAGGAAATATTTTCCTTTGCCACCACCTCCTAGATGTCTGTACAGTCACTCGGTAAATGACTACTTTGATAGCTCCATCACTATTACCAGTTCTTCAGTGGTATGGGCTTAATGTTTGTGTCCCACCCAAAATTCATGTGTTGAAATTCTAAAATCCTAACTACCAGAGTGGCTCTAAGGAAGTCATTAAGGTTAAAGGAGGTTAAAAGAGTTTGTCACTGATCCAACAGGAATAGTTTTCTGTTGGAAGGGACATCAAACAACTCTCCCCAACACAAGGAAAAGTCACATTGAGGACAGAGTGAGAAAGCTTCTATCTATAATCCAAGAAGAGATACCTTACCAGAAACCAACTCTGTTGGTCTTTCATTTGGGACTTCTAGTCTCCAAACCTAGGAAAAATAAATTTCTGTTATTTAAATCACTTAGTATATATTATTTAGTTATGACACTCCAATATGTTCAGTATACTCAGGAATAATAAAAAGCATTAAAAATTCTAGGGTAGGCACAGTTTAGTATTAATAATGGATCATGCTAAGAGAAGTCATTGTCAGAGCACCCTTGAGGAGATTAGGGGTTGAAGATTCACCAGGTAGATTTAGAAAAACTCAGAAATGCTTATTTGAAGTTCTTAAGATCATATCAGTACCTAGAACACAAAAATATATGAGAATGAATAATGAATTTTTTCTCCCCCATGGATGGCTGGTTCTAGTTACTTCTGTATCCTTATAGTATATATTCAGCCCAGATTTCAGAGAAAAGAGAAGTTATCAATCAATTGCCAAAGCAGAACTGAAGTTTCCAAAAAACTACATGTTCTACACTGCAACCTTCCACATAAGTTCCCCCATGACAAAAAACAAGACAGATGTGTTTTCAAAAACAGAGATAAAAATGATGTTGAAAATGATAAATTCTTGTCATTGACCTAGAGAGTCCATCTCTATTAAATTTTTTCAATTATCTTGTAAAGGTCATACAAGTATAGCCAAGTTTTCTACAAACAAATAAAATTTGACAACCTTTTCCATTTTACTATATTCTCAAATAAAAGATTCATTCCCTAAGAAAGTAAGTAGGAGTGAGTTATAGAAGATTAGTGAGTTGTAGAAGATTAGTTTGGAGTAGATGTAAGTGTGAATTTATTCTCATGACTAAAATTTATCTTGTCTTTATAATTGACCATGATGCTACATGTCAATAGTGTAAATGATAAAGCAATTAAAATGCATTAATATTTATTCCTTATGATATTCATGGGGGAATTTTATGATAATCCTGCTGTGGCAATTTTTTTTTAACCTAGAGGCTGATTTACACATGGATATACTTATGCAGCCTCAGGCTTTACAACATTTACATTTGGATAAAAAGATATGGAAAATATAGCACCTATGACAGCATCACATGGCACAATTTTAGAAATTAAAACAATCTACCATTTCAGAGACATTCCTTTTCAAACAATGGAAACTCAGCTTAAAAAAGTGAAATGCAATAAAAAGACAAGTTGGTTAAATGATAGATCTGTCAGTTGGATTTACACATATCATCACATCACACCCCAGAAATATAAACAAATATTATTTATCAACCCAAAATCAATAAATATATTTTTAAAGAAAAAAAATAATAATGACATTAATTGTCATAGATAAGCAGAGGAAGGCCAACATTTGGGGTTGATTTTATTTGAGATCCACTCAGTGTCATCAAAGACATAGCTTTTACTCATCTTTCTGTATCAATAATATTAGCTTTGCCTCAAAACTGCTGTTTCTTTCAGTTACAATTTCTGGGGATACATAATCTTCCTTGACCACAATTAAGGAAGAAGGACTTATTTCCAGAAACTTCCTTACAGAACAGAAGATGCTAATTTCTCATCAGACCATAGCAAACATTTTGTTCAGGCTTTGGACCAAACTGAGTCAAGGGTGACAAATTTCTTCTATTATTTTGGATTATTGTCATAAAAAATCATTTTATAAAATAATATGGTACATATCCTATTTAACATGTTCATATAAGAATTTTTTTAAAAAAATAATTTCATAATATAAGAAACTAATCTCAAAATGAGGATGAATGACCCTGTGGCTCTCTCACTGTTTTGAAGACCAGATGAGATACCATCTTAATGCCAATACAAAGGATTATTTTATGATGAGCAACTTTTACTTTTTTCCTGAGGAAATTATATGGATATTATATAAAATATATCTTCTTTCATGGAGTTACACACTTATTGTTCAAATCCTATAATTAACTATTAGTAGTTTTTAAAATTTCTTTCTAATTTTCTGCAATACAGTCTAAATGCATTGGCCTGTGATGTAGTTTCTTTCTTACAAAGAATCTAGAATTCTGACCTTTGAGTAATTAAAAATAACAATGTACAGATTTCTCTGATACTGCCGTCAATTTGGTATCAATTCTCACTGTAAAATGGCGGTTTTCTAAACTAGAAAGTTTCACAGTTTTATTTGTTTGCTTGCTTCCTTGATTTTATTTGAGATTCCTATACTCTAGCCTTAGAGATTTGGATTAGTGAATCTAGCCAGGACATGGGAAAGCTCTGTTCCTCAAAACTCTACAGTTAATATTGAAATCAGTTAGTTCAAGAACTATCAGTTTGTTTTGTGTTTTATAACAGGCATAAAATTGTCCTCTGATGTGAATCTCAAAAACTTCAACAGCAAGTTTTAAATATCTATAAAAAAAAGCTGCCTGTCCCCATGAGCACAGAAGAGGTGAGCAGCTCCCAGCAAACAAGAGGGGACTTCTGGGCCGCCGTATCCCCCTCCCCCAAAAGCACAGAGGGGGTCAGCCGCTCCAGCGCCAGCAGCACCCCACCCCCACTGAAATGAGAAGACACATAAACAAGTTTCAAAACCAGACTTCCAGATCACCTAAAACAACCTCAAAGGGAAACGAGATGGAACACTGTGATACTCAACCACCTGGACTCCCTGAACTGGGAAGCAAAGAGGATCTGGAAAAAATGAAATCAGAAATAATTTCTCGGATAACAACAGAGATTGTGATAGCACAAGACATGATTAATAAAGGACACAGATAAAAAAATAGAGGAGCTGAGGAACATGATAGAATCCCAACACAGGAAACAAAAGGAATCCATAAAACACATGCAAACAGATTTCCAGGATATTGAAAACTCCACTGAAAGCCTACACAGCAGAATGAGCCAATGTGAGGACAGAATTTCAGATATAGAAGATAAGATTGCAATGCCTGAACAGGAAAAGAAAAATTGCTTTAAAATTGAGAAATCAATCCAGCAGCTGCTAGATGATCCAAAGAAGAATAACACAAGACTGATTGGAGTCAAGGAAGAAACAGGAGAGAGTACAGATGACAGTAAAAAATGTTCACAGAAGTGATGACAGAAAACTTTACAAGCACGGGAAAAGAACTTGACATACAGATAAGTGAGGCATATAGGACTCCAAGTAGCCTTGATCAAAAAATATCTACACATAGGCATATAATAG
>NW_004624736.1:33563270-33574710 GCF_000247695.1 Heterocephalus glaber | reverse complement strand
GAAAAGGTCTAAAGGTGCAGGGTAAGTGGGAGGGGTAGGGGAAAGGAAAAAAGGGAAAAGAAAAAATATGAGAAAAGAAAAAAAAGGGAAACAAAGTCTTTGCAAATGGGGAAGGGTGGAGGGGGTGAAGGGGTGGTAGGGGAAGGGGAAAAAATAAGAACCAAGATATATCATGTAAAGGTACAAGATCTCACTGATGAATGTAACTGTAATTTATACCTAAAATGTACCAATAAACTTAATGGAAAAAAAAACTGCCTGTGACAATTTTTTGAGAAAAATATAAAATGATGTATTAACTGTACAGCTAATTCAAGTGCACACTGAACAGTGAGTGGCTATACCCACATAGGAAAATGTTCTCTGATTTATTTGTAGTCATTTATCGGTAAACACAAAGGTTATCTTATAACAATTACTGTTAGTAAACAAAATACAGAAAATTCAAATACCAAAAAGATAAGTAAGCACTTAAGTGAAGTTATTGAGAAAATATTTCTAGTAGATTAAATAAAAATTATCAAGTAATTTCTATAGCTTCTCATAGAAATTTAAAGATCTTCCAAGTGTCCTTCTGAGAACAACATAGAAAAGTTAACCAAAACTACTATTGTTGAAAAAAGTTCAATTAACTGTGAAAAATGTAAGTGTAAAATAAGTACAACTCCATCTTTTGGGAAATTGAAGGTACTTAGAGATTTCACATTCAATTTATTCTACTCAGAATAGTTAATTTTCAAAATAAGATACAAAATAATTGATATCAAGTATGAACAACTGCACAAAGCCTTAGGTTCTATGAACAGTACCACGAAAAAGAACACTACCTTTTCCAAACTTCACACAGAAACCACATTTGGCTTTTCAGGTTTTTTTGTGTACTAGTTGTCTGCAGCCACTGAAGAATGTTTTTAAAACTCTTGGTCATTGGCTTCAGACACACAGATCGTGAGCCTCATTGCTGGTGCCGCCCTGTTTCCAGGAAGCTGTGCTTCCCAGGAAGCACTGGGGAGTCTTATATAGATGAATATCATAGAAGCCTCAAAGATATAGATTTAGTTCTTTTTGAAATATTGTACAGTCATTACATGTTCAGTCCATGGCCCGAACCAACCAGAGATGCTCCTCCAGAGATCTTCATAGCAAACTGCTGTGCAGGTTAATACTGTGCATGTAGTTTAAGAAACTCTCATGTTTTCTCAGAGAAAATCTACCTTGACAAATATTGCTAGGTGTGAAGTTCTAATTACCTAATGCAGCATGAACTGGAATGGCAAGGTAAATACCTTTGTCAGCATTCAGTTCTATGGTTGCTCTCAGGCATTCTTAAAACAAGAGAGACACATGATCATATATAACCCATTTGTATTGGCTGCTGTGGTAATTTGCATTTAGTTCTTCAAGTTTCATTTTAGGAGAAGTAAAGTAATACAAATGACACACACACACAAAATTTCATAGCTAATTTCATAGCTAATAATTCATCTACCTTGAGTTTTAGTTTAAGACTTCCAAAGTATTTCTCTGGAACAAAGTTCTTGTGCTTCAGCCACCACGCAATAGAGTGGCACATTGTGTAACATTCTAATCAAAATATACCTCTTATAGAAATAGTAAACAGGTAATTAGCATTTTGTCTAGTGCCAGGGAACCTTCTGAAGCAACACATACTTAACTATACTCTGATATATGCTGATGATGGACATCCTTGTGTCTCATCCAAATCCTCATCACTCTATCTGTAAAAACATAAACACCATTATTACTTTCAACAATTTCATTCTTAAAAACCAAGGAGTTACTGATGATCTTGACTATTATGTCATTCTTATTATTTATGCTATATGATCATATTGTGAGATTATCTGGAAAGAAACACTTTTCTAATTATGTTCTCCAGTCCACAAACAACCTCACAGCTGCCAAGCAACGCTCATTTACTCTTCCACAGAAGCCCAAGCTCCAGCCATCTAGTTATCCATCTTTGAGCCAATAATGAGTTCGAGAGAAAAGTACTTGCTGAATTATTCTGGCCTAAGCCATATGCCTTATTCTTAGAGCTTGGAATAAAATTTACCATAAGAACCAGGACTATTATCATGTCATGGGATGCATGAGAGAAGACAAAAGAATTTCTGCGAAAAGTGAGCAATTAGTTTATAATTGTATTGAAACTAATGAAGTAAAATCAGAAAAACTTTCTCCCACCAGTCCTTACAAACACATTCAGCAATGTGTGGTTTGTCTTACTCTGGTCAGGATCTTGATCAGACCTTCTATCTATTCTGTTGTCACATCCATCTCTAAACCAAATACAACTTCAACTCTCATGCTGTTCTTCCCCTCATGCTCTTGCGGGGCCTGACTGATGGTTTATAGACATGCCTGTGGCAAGGGAGGATGCAGTTGATTTTATTTTCCATTCAATTAACTTGCTACTGCTCTTTTACACCTTTGTTCGGCTTTGACTTCTCCAGAGATGGGAGCATGGGAAAAGGACTTGGAGGAAGAATGGCAAAAGGCTCTATGTGTCAAGAGTTTTGTTTTGTTCTATTTTTTAAAATATAGTTGTTTTCTTGCATTTTAGGTGTCATCCAAAAGCAGATTTTTCCATTTGAAGACCCACTGAATGTCCCCTTTTCCTTCCTGTGGCTCCTACACAGACAGTCACACTATTGTCCTCTCAAATTCTAATATATTCCCTTCCTATCCACTTACACTCTCCTCTGTCCCTTGGCCCTGGCAGCAAACCTGTGGCTTCTTTCGGCTAACTTTCTCACCTTATTGGCAGGTTCTTGTAAGTGAGTTTCTTTCACAGCTGCTAGAGATCTAGGAATTACTTAGCCCTTAGAAACTCACACATTGTTTCCTATCAAGCAGAGTAAACAGAGATTATTTTTGTTATTCACTTTTCTCACCTTGTCCTGCAAAATCAGACACTTTCAGCCAACTTTCTACCTTTAAAATTATCCAAGTAGGATATATCCACCAACTCCTTGGTTGTTTTAAAACTCCATTTGCTGGGGTGTTAGAACTGTCTTGCACTGATGTCCAGTAGCAGCAAGGGCTAGGATCTGCAATTCAGCAAGCATACAGTACAAAAATAGAATGGCTGTCCGCCTTCATGCAGGCAGTGTGCTTTTGCAGTGATTTTCTTGGGGTTCCTTCACTCACCCTCAGTTAAGAAGGGAATGAGGACCCTTTTCCTTTCCTGGTTGGAAGGCATAGGAAATCTATCTTGCTACACAATATCTACGAGTGCCTCCAAAGAGAATTTTCTTAGTGAATCTGCAATTAAATATTGCTTGGTTGTAGGAATGAAATTATTGCAGGGATTATAACCATCTTTACAGGGAACATCTTCAGGAAACACATTTTCAGCGTTATCAGAGTTTCAGGCTAAATTATGAGGTGTTAGATATTTAATTAAGAAATAATAAGTAGAATCAAGGATAGATTTTCTGATTCATGCTGCCACCCACTTAGCATGACAGCTAAAGCAGAAAGCTTAATAATTTTTTCCTACCCTGCCCATTGTCTACTGGCAGAGAATAAACTGTGGACAGAGAGGAGAAAAATCTTAAAAGGAATAAATAAGAGTGCTAAATATATAACTGCTGCTATTATCCTGCCTCCTGAGATCCAAGCTGCTTGGTGCATGAAAGGTTAACCACATTCTGTGATAGCACTATACAGCACACGTGATTCCATTTTATCTAAAAATAGTTTTCTGAAGAATGTAGAACTATATTATTATATTAATATTTAAGCCTGCACTCAGTAAGAATCTAAAACCCTGAAAACTTCCTCGTCACAGGGAACCTAAATCAAGGATTTATTTAATATCACACAAAGCAGAAATAATCCTAGAAAAAAATGAAAAAGGAAAAAAGCACTCTTACAGTTGTAGAATGTTAAGCAGATATGCATGGCATTGATCTTCAATAAGAGCTATCAAACACGTGGCGACTGTGATTTAATAAGCTTTAACTTACCATCGGACAGAAGACACCAAAAACAAAGGTGTGATCTTATCAAATATACCAAGTTTGAGCTTATCCATTCAATACTGAAGACACTAAATACCACAGAAAAAACAATTTCATTTTGGCTATGTGCACAGATAAAACCACTGCAAAATTGTTTTCAATTAATGCAAGTAAAGTAGATTTTCATTTAAGTGGAATGCATCATCCTAAAATAATGTAAAAAAAAAGAGAAAAATTTAAATTACTAGTATATCCTTGAATGGAGGAACTAAATGTACAATTATAAATTATTTATTGGTAAGAAACTGATAATTACAATACAAATTATAATAAAAATTAAGTCACCTAAAATTTTTCCAACCAGATTATGTTTTTTGGACTTTAGCTGCTTTCACAAATATTGCATTTAGAGATTTTCAATATTCAGTACTTTTTAAAAAATCACTATTATAATAATCATAATATGATTAACATTACAGTGTTTATAAAAATTAAAATTATAGTGATTTCTGGAAAGGAACTTTGTTTTTATAGAGAAATTCATTATTTCACAATGCATCTAAAATGCAATGAAAAAAGGGAACAAAGGTTTTTTAAATTTTTAATTAACTAAATTGAAAGTTGTTTTACTTTGTTCAATTTGTAAAGATAGGAGAAGGCTCTTAAATTAAATGTCTCCAGAAGTAGAAAAAGAGTTGAATTATCAGATAATCATAAAAACAAGCTCCAAAAAAACTGTACAGTTAATAGACTAATCATTTTGATGAAGAGAGCACTTAATTCTTAACTACTTCTCTGTAGTGATGAAAAGCAATTATGGTTTTCAAATTATTCTTGTACCTACTGGGTCTGACCCTTCAGGTTTTCATAGGGAATCCAATAGGGTTTGTGATGAATTGAGGTGGGGTGCTATACTAAGTTTCTTTCAACTAATTACACTGTCACATTTACTAATATCTAGTACAATAATTATCAGACCAAGCATTCTTTATTATGAAAAATATGTATAAAATATGAACAATCAATAATAACTAGAAAATTGAGCCTACAAAAAGAAATCATACATGATTCGGAGTTGCACTCAATTGTGTAAGAGACTCATCTATAAGAAAACTCACATTCACACAGAATTTAATGGAAAATATGGAGTTATACTGAGGTGACTATGTTTCAGAAAATCAAAAGAAAGTGAATCATTCTTAGTTAAAATTAAATTTTTAAGACACTTTACATGTAATAATATGAGTCCTTAGAAACTTGTGATCAATTTCTCCTAAACATTCTATAGCCTATTTCTTGATGAGTAATTTCTCCTGAAGATATCCTCATAAGACAGAAAATCAAAGATCTAATGATCTCATGTATGACAGTCTCTCTCTTCCTCTCTCTCTCCTCTGCTTCTGTCTCTCTTTCTCTTTCTCTCTCTCTCTGTCTCTCTCTTTCTTCCTTTTGTTCTGCATTTCTGGGATGTTTGAGTGGGGATGGGGCACCTGTCTCTGAATATTAAAATGAAACTTTCATCTCCCAGTACTCCACATGTAAATAATAGTTGGTGTATTTGCAAATATTATTAACTATAGCCTTAATAATTTCTTGTCAACACTAGAATGCCATTGTTTCAAATTGTAGTCTCAATCCATACAAATCAGCACAAATTTACAGATATTCATTTAATTACTCTTATGTGTCTAATCATTTTCCTAGCGCACTTCACTAAGATGAAAGGATATTGCTCTTGTATACATGGGGTTTAAAATCAGATCAGAAAAGTGTGTATACAAATATGCTTTTTAAAGGATGATATAACTAACCAGTAATAAAAGAGCTAATAATATGGGAACAGAGTGAAACCTTGAGTTCTTGGTGCAGAATACTGATTGCCATGCACTAATTAATTTAATTTTAAGAACATCATTTTTTTTTTTTTGGTACCGGGGATCAAACTTGGGTGCTTGCTCTTGCGCAGCAGGCGGCGAAACCACTGAGCTAAATCCCTGGCCCAGAACATCATTTTTAAGAAGGAATATTTTTCCGATTTACAACTAAATAATTTGAGGCTCAGAAAGTTTAATTGATATTCTAAAGCTGATAGCTAACTAATAACTGGTGTATTTAGTAGTTAGTTTCAAGTCTATTGATTTCCAAAATCCATGAATTCTCTATGTATCATTGAAGTGAATCCAGGCAGGGGAAGAAATGAGTCAAGGGATCCATGGACAAAGGGGCTATGTGCAATAGGCAGAGATGTAAGACATAGTGTGTAGAGAAGTATGTGGAGTACAGACATAAATGCAGGAGGCCAAAGACCATTAGAGAATGGTGGGGGGTTACCTACTGACTAAAAGACAGCCACACTTTTCTGTGGTTCTTTCTAAGCTAGTCCTCATTAAAGGAAGTGTACATATTTTACAACATTAAGTGTTGTACCTTGAGAATATATATATGTATTATTTGAGTATTGATAATGCCAAATGTGCCACTTTAAACTATAAGAGAAATAAATATTTTAAACTTGGTTCATAGTTGAAAATATGTTCTAGAGGATATTTTAAATGTTCAAAATTAAGGACACTTTTTTTCCTCTCACTCTAAAAGTGAACAAAATCTCTAAAAAGAGAAACCAGAATAAATAAATCAATGGGGGTGGAGAAAATAGTGAACAAGCTAATAAAATGGTGTTAGGAATCTGGCAGTTTGATAAATTCAATTTAGTAAGCATACACAATGCATAGTAGAAACAAGTAGAGTAGGTCAAAGTGAGCTAATTTCAAGAGCTGTTATAGACAAATGATGTAAGCACAAGTGTGCTCATTATAACACCAATGGGGCTTGATTTCAAATCTTCATCATTTTTACTGTTTATTTCCAAGGCCCAGGGAAAGGCTTGGATAATACAATCATATCTTTTGTAAAATTGGCAAAACTAATTTATTTAACCAAAATTATTTAAGAACAATATGTCGGGGCTGGGGATTGAGCTCCGTAGTTTCGCCGCCTGCTGCTCAAGCGCAAGGACCCGAGTTCCCAAGTTCGATCCCCAGTACCAAAAAAAAAAAAAGAACAATATGTCATATGTCATTCCTCTCCAATTTGACCTCTTTCATAAGACTTCTATTAATTCAGAAGTCTTTGTGATGGCCTCAGTCATTACTGGGATATACAGTATCTACAAAGAGGCTGAGTTGCAGACTTATTTTAAGAGGATCTTGTCCATGACTCTCACTTCCTTATTTGTAGAACTATTACTAAAATTATTTCTAGTCCTCTTAATGCAATTATATCCACATTATTCAACCATCTACTACGCCAGCTCACTTATTTATTCTATTTTGGATTTATATTTTTGTTTTATTTAGGTGAAAATATATATACCCTACAAAACCCTAGGAATAAATCATAGTTTCTGGAATGGACAGATTGATAGCTGATTGATTCCAAGGAACCAGTGTGGTGTGTACCATGACAGTATGGGGTTGAATGGGATTGAAAAGACCTAATTTCTAGTTTCAGGGTGGTACAAATCTAAGCGTAATAATTTCAATTTTTTAGGTTTAAGTTGTGACATCTGTAAAAATGGAAAGGTTAATCGAATCTAAGATTTCCAAAGACCAATCTTTGAATTGATATTCATTCATAATAAGTTTTTTAAGAACAATTCATTCATCTTCACATGACTAGGGTATATATTGAATATCTACTATATGTCAGAGGCCACTGGGCACTAGGAATGCACAGACCTTACCCTCCTGAAACCGAATGTCTAGTTGGGGTAGAATGTGGGCTGGGAGGTAGAAATTAAACAAATAATCACAGAAGTTAATACAAAATTACATACTATGTTTAAGTACTCTGAGGGTAAATTGAAAAGAACCACAGGAGAATATAAAAGTAACTTCTGAAAATCTGACAAGACTTCTCCAAGTATGTGTCACTTGAAGTGAGTTTAGATGAACAGAGTGTATGAAAACAAGAGATAAAACCTAAAGCTGAGGCCCTTGAATTCAGGCAGGTGGCAACACATGGATGATATGTAAGTGTAATAAAGTAAACCTTGCAAGAATAGTAGTCTTTAAATTTTGTTATGATCTTATATGGCAGTCAGTTAAAAATTATACTGCAGCTACTATATCTGTGAATTTATGCATTTATTTATTCATAAATAGTATACATGTATTATTAAATTTTATTGCATATAATGCAAAAATATTTAAAGATTTCATGAATGGTACAAAACTTTTTCATTCTAAAAACAGCACTGTTGGGCCGGGGATTTAGCTCAGGGGTTCAGTCAGCTGCTTCGCAAGTGCAAGGTCCCGAGTTCAATCCTAGGTACCAAAAACAAAACAAAACAACAACAAAGAAACAGCACTGTTAGTTGTGACTAGATTATGGATCTTTATTTTTGAAAATCTAATTTAATGCTTTGTGATTTAAATGAACTCTACAGAAGACAGTTTAAGCCAAATTTTGGTGATTATTATAACTTTCATGAGTAATAGTCTATACAAATAAACAAATCTAAATAATAGTATTGCTTTATTAGACTTACCAAATTATCAACTTTTTCAACTGAACTACTCAATAGCCAAACCTTTCTGTTAAAAATTTCTTAGTAAATTGGCATTTCCTGGCAAATGAGTTACCATGTGCTGCATTTTAAAAAAATTGTCTAGTTTTATTTTATATAATTGCCTAATAAAAATGGAATATATTCAAAGTGTACAACATTATGATTTGATTTACATTCCCATTGTGACATAACTGCCACAATCAAATTAACACATGCATCACCACTTTTAGTTACCATTTGTGTAGGAAGGACAGAATAAGGTCACTTAAGAGCTACTTTCTTAGCAATTTTCAAGTAAACAATACAGTAGTGCTAATTTCTGTAGTCACAAGTGTGTATGTTAGATCCCTAGAGCTTATTTGTTTTAATACTGATGTTTGTAATCTTTGAATAATATCTCCTCATTTCCTCTGCCTCCCAGCTCTGGCAACCACCGTTCTATTCTCTGTTTCTATGAGTTTGAGTATTTTAGATTCCACACGTAAGTGAAATCTTACCAAATTTTCTTTATCTGACTTTCTTCACTCAGTATATTACCTGCCAGATTCATCCATGTTAGAAATGATAAGATTTATTTCATTTTTGTGGCCAAATAATATTCTATTTTAACTGCGTATATAACTCTTAGGTTAGGTCCCTCTTTCTGATCCTAAATTACTTCGTTCATGCAATACTATCAGTGTTAAATGTTCCATTCCACAGGAAGATAAACTATTATCTCACTTCTTAAAGAACTCTGTACTTCTACAAACAAACACACTTATATATACAAACCACAATTTTTTAAGTTATCTGTTGACAGCCATTCAGTTTTATTCCCTACATTGGCTATTGTGAACAACACTATGATGAACATGATAAAGCAAGCATCTCTTTGATATACTGATATTAATTCTTTTGGTAATATAACTGCAAGTGAGATTTCTGCATTTTATGGTATCTCATGTTTTAATTTTTTTTGAAGACTCTTCATATCATTTTACATAATATTTACATTACATTCATCCCAAGAGTACACAGTATTTCCCATTGCCCCAGTGCTTCTCAACACTTACTATCCTTGGTCTTTTTGGTAATAGCCATCTAAGCTGATATGAAGTGGTATCACATTCTGGTTTTCATTTTTGTTTCCCTGATTTTTAGTGATGTTGGTTATGTTTTCATAAGACTATTGGCCATTTGTATGTCTTCTTTGGAAAATGTCAATACAGGTTCTTTGCCAATTTTTTATTGGAATTTTGTTTTGTTTTGTTATTGAATTGTACATGTACCTGTTTATTTTGTATATTAACTCCTTACTGGATACATAGTTTGCCAGTATTTTCCTTTCCATGAGTTGCTTTCTATTGTGTTGACTCTCTTGCCATGCACAAGCTTTTTAGTTTGATATAATCCAACTTGTTCATTTTTGCTTTCATTGTCTATGCCTCTGATGTTGAATCCAAAAAAATACTATTCTCAAGACCAATATGGTCGAGTTTTTTCACTATTTTTTCCTCTAAGGAGTTCTGTAGTTTCAACAGTTACATTAAAGTTTTTAGTTCAATTTGAGATTACTCCCATAATCATTTGAGCCAGTTTCTTATAATGGAGAGAGAGAGAGAGAGAGAGAGAGAGAGAGAGAGAGAGAGAGAGAGATCTACTCCATTGTAGAAACTTGTATATTTTGCTGTTATTCAAAATAAAGTGTCCATTGATAAATACACTTTCTTTCTTTCTATAAAAAGGATACTTAAAATTTAATATGCCACACAAATTTATCTGTGTGCACCAAAGGTTTGCACTACTCACAGGTTATGTCCCTCTTTTTAGTCTTGAAATCACCTAGTTCATACCCAATCTTCAGTATTAAATGTTCCATTTTAAGGGAAGATAAACCATAATCCTATATGTTGGTGAACTCTGCAGTTCTAATTCTCTTAAGTTTCTCTTTTAATTTATATTTGAACACCATAAGTATATGGGTAATTATGTGGATATGAGTTACCTATGAAAGTTATCTAATAAGCAAATCTTAAATGCCAGAGATATTACGATGCTATAATTTTAAAAAGTCAGATCTACACTGGCAAAGCCTTGGAGCTGTGTGAGGTAGGAATTGGGTGTAAAGAGATGCTATAGAAATGAAGAAACCAAAGTAATTTCTACTAAGGACAGTAGATGTTGAAGCACTGAGTTTTTATACATGGACAATAGCCTTAATATAAGATTGATCTCACCTGGAATCATATGTTCTCCCAAAATTTTAGGACAATCTCCATCTATCTCGTAACACAAAAATGATTTTCCATTTGCCATATTGATATTTAACACTTCTGAGTTCAGTATTATGAAATATAATTGAGCAAATAATGTTGCCTAAGGGCTAGAAGATTGATTGCTTAGTGGTAAACTATTATTTTGAAGACAAGTGCTCAAAATTTTTAAAATTTAGCCATAAATAAATTAAATTTTCATTATTAATTAGGCAGCCATTTAAACCAATAAATTTTAATGCTTGTAAGTATATTATATCACCCATAATTATCAATTACTTTGGAAATGTAGACTATACAATTTCTAAAATATTCTTGACATCTAATAAAATTACTGAGCATATTGAGTACCATATATTTGATTCTAACCTGGTGCTGATAATATCAGGCACTATTAACTGTTGTTTATTTTTAAAAGTAAATCTTACTTTATTAGGGGCAGATTACAGGTAGAAACCATGTAATAAAAATATTTGACTCCAAAGCACTTGCAAAGACAAAAGTTAGAAAACTTTTAATTCTCTATTTATCTTCTTTTTTTTATTAAATTCTTTTATTGGTACATTGTAGGTATACAACACAATTACATTTCTCATTGGGAATTGTACCTTTACATAATGCATCTT
>NW_004624736.1:33476466-33545901 GCF_000247695.1 Heterocephalus glaber | reverse complement strand
AAAATGGAAATAAAGTCTTTGTAAATAGGGAAGGGTGGAGGGGGTGAAGGGAGGGCTAGGAATGGGGAAAAAATAAGAGCCAAGATGCATTATGTAAAGGTACAATTCCCAATGAGAAATGTAATTGTGTTGTATACCTACAATGTACCAATAAAGGAATTTAATTTAAAAAAAAGAGGATGTTATTCAATTTCCATGTGTTTGTGAGTATTCTGTGGTTTCTTAGGTTATTGATCTCCAATTTTACTGCACTATGGTCTGATAAAATACAGTGGGTAACTTCAGTGCTTTTACACGTACTTAAACATGTCCTATGAGCTAGCATGTGGTCTAGTTTGGAAAATGGCTTCTTTTTTTTTATAGTGGCTAGTTGGAGTTCTATATGCCTCATTTATCTGTATGTCCAATTCTCTGCCTCTGTCTGGATGTTTTCTACTATTATTTGTGTGAACAGTTTTTTTTTATGTCAATTGTACTTTCTCCTGCTTTTTCATGGACTCCTATCAGTCTTATGTTATTCTTCTTTGCATCATCTAGCAACTGCTGGACTGATTTCTCGTCGTCCCTTACTATTTTTAAGAAATCTCTGTTTTCATGGTCCTTAACTGCAGTCCTATCTTCTATATCTGATATTCTATCTTCACATTCCCTTAATCTGCTGTAAATACTTTCAATGGAGTTTTTAATCTCCTGGATACCTGTTTCAATCTGTTTCATGGATTCCATTTCTTTCTTATGTTGGGCCATCGTGGTTTCCTTTTTTTTCTTATGCTGGGCATTCATGGCTTGCAGTATGGTTCTGAGTTTGTTTGTTTGTTTGTTTGTTTGTTTGTTTTTGGTACCAGGGATCGGGTCCTTGCACTTGGGAGGCAGACACCAGAACCACTGAGCTAAATCCCTGGCCTTCATCTATTTTTTTAATCTGTTTCTGTTCTAGAGCCTCTAATCATGTCTTTTCCTCTACTCACCATCTCTGTCGTTATCTGGGAAATTATTTCTGTTTTGAATTTTTCTAGAGCCTCATTCATCTCTTTTGTTACTTCCTGTGCTATCAGTTCAGGGTGTTCAGGTGGTTGATTATTAGACTTTCCCACCTCATTTCCCCCAGAATTTGGTTTTGGTGGGGTGGAAGTCTGAGTTTGTGCCTTGCTTAAATATCTTCTCATTTTTGTGTTTGGTATTGTCCTTGGTTTAATGCCTGGGTTGGCACTTTGAAATTGCTTATTGTAAGTATCTTTGTTCCTTGTATTTAGAACCCTTATGGAATTATTACTTCTCCGAACTGTCTTACATATATAGCTGGTCTTTAGGTTTTGAGTCCCTAATAACTCTGAGGCTATCTTATTTTCATTATACCAGGAAGGACAACTGATTAGATCAATCACAATACCTTAGCCCAAGTGATACAAGCAGGAACACAATAGCATCAAGTACAGCTTAGAAAATGACAATTTATGGAAGTTATTAATCTATCACCTTTGTGATATTAACTTTGTGAATTAAATCAAAATCGAGGAACAACCCAACATATATTTATACTGAATAAACTCTTCAATACAGCAACTTTACCCTTCGGGATGGGGAATTAGAAGGAGTTGGGGAAGGAGGGATATATAGGTAGAAGGATAGGGGAAGGTTAGCAGTGAGGCCAGAGGACACAGGAAGATCAAGCAAACTCTAAGAAATTGTTGAAGACAAGAGGAAAAGACAGAATGAAAGAACAAAGATGAGAACAGAACAACCTAACAGCAATAGGGAAGCTAGAGACTGTATTTACCTTCCTTTAAAACTAATGACAATTGAGAGAAAGAAAAAGAGAAGAAAAGAGAAATAAAGAAGAAATCCAAATTAGGGCCAGAACAGGAACAAAAGAGGAAATGAAAAACAATGTAGAACAGTGAGAGAGTGCATGAGAGAAAGAAAAGCGAAAAGAAAGAAAAAAAAAGAAGAGAAAAATAAAAATTTGAAAAGGGTAGAAAAAGAAAAAATTAAAATTAAAAATTAAAAATAAGAGCAAAAACATAGTTTTGAAAATGACAAGTAAAAAATATAAATGAAGGGCCTCCTTCAGGGTATGTCTGTGCTGTCACAATAGACAACGTAGGCAGCAGTGTGCAATTCTAAGTCAATGAGTCTCAGCAAGCCAGTAGTAGACCAGTGAGATTCAGGCAGATTTCTGCCTGCAAGTTCCAAGTTGAGCTCACTGTCCTCCTGCAGGGTTCAACTCTGCAAGGTTCCAGCTGCCCTTCCTCTGAAGATAGTCCAGGTTTAGATGGGAGGTGATGATCCCTCCAACTTACCAAGTACGGTGGTCTTGGGTACCTTTATTTCAGGGATTCTCTTCACTTTTCCAGTGGGCTTCAGTTTTTATCAAGGAGCCTGAGAGAGGCCCTCTTTCTGTTGTTCACTTGTGCTCTATCTTCTGGAGATCAGGACATTGGTCTTTATGGCTCCCTGTGCCTCTGTAATGTGGAACCAGGTAGTGGCACAGCCAGGAGGCCAGAAGCTGGTGGGGATGGGGGCTGGCTGGAGGATGGGGACTAGGGCGGGATGGAACAGGGCTCCACACAGCTGGCCGAGGTCCTCACTGTCCTCCAGCTGGTCGCTGGTGGGTGATGCTCGGGTTGAATGGAGCGAGGCTCCATGCAGCCAAGGTCCTCTCTGCCTGCCTGGCTAAGCTGGTGCCTGGGGGCTGGGTGAGGGCAGGATGGAGCGGGGCTCCACCCAGCTGGCAGAGGTCCTCACCCTTCACAGGCTGGCAATGAGTTTTATTTGGCACTAAAAGACAAGAAACAAAGCAATGATAAATAAGTATGACTATATAAAAATAACAAGAAATAATTAGAAAAATAAAAAGCAACCTATAAAATGGGAGAGATATTTCAAAACAACATATCTAGTTGGGGCTAATATCCAAAATATACAAGGAACCCATACAACTCAATAGCAAAGTAACAATAACAATAACCAAACTAAAATTGAGCAAAGGACCTGAATAGATTTTTTTTCAAAAAAGACATACAAATGTCTAATAGATACTAGAAAACGTGCTCAACCTCACTAATCAGTAAAGTGCAAACCAAAACTACCATAAAATACTACTACATCACATCAGATAAAAGGACTCATATCAAAAGATAAATGATGAAAAGTGTTAGGAGGATATGGGAAAAAGGAATCTCATGTGCTAAATATAGACATGAATGTAATTTGATACACTAATTATGTAGAAATATGTGAATATCTCTCAAAAAAGTAAAATAATTCCTACATGATCCAGAAATCTCACTTCTGACTATTCATTCAAAGGAAAAAACTCAATAGCTAGAAGAGACACTGTACTCTTGTGTTTATTGCAGCATTATTCACAATAGTTAAGACACTGAAACAACTTCAGGGTTTTTCATGGGCTGAATGGACAAAGACTATATAATAAAATAGTATTCGGCCCTAAAAAGAAGGAAATTTTGTTGTTTTAAAATACATAGATGAATCTGAAAAGAATATTGTAAAGTGAAATAAGCAAGACACAGAAAGATAAATCCTTTATGATCTCACTTACTTGTGTAATCTGAAAGGCAAAATATAGGACTGGAAAGTAGAAGGATAATTGCAGGACCTGGAGGATTGGATAAAACAAGAAGATGTTGGTCAAAGGGAACACATATCTACTTATAAGATGAAGAAGTTCTGCAAATCTATAATACAGCATGGTGATTATAGTTAAAAATATTGCATTGTACATTCAATATTTGCTAGAAGGGTAAAAATTAAATGTTCCCACCACATATACATAAATGATAACTAGATGTGGTAATATATGTGTTAATGTTAAGTAAGCTGATGTTGGTAATTATTTCACAACATATTAATAGTTCCTTACCAAATAAAATTTTTTAAAAATAGAACATTTTATTGTTGAAGACTGGATAGGTGGGAATAAAAGATTTAGAAGGAAATATTATCTGTGTGTTTGGTTCAAACTCATATTCCCAGTGCCTAACAGAATGACAAATGTAACCAAACTGACATATGAAGGAAAGAAGTGGAGAGAAGGGAAGGTAAAGCTTCATTATGATGCATCTTGAATTGTGTTCTAAACACTTCAGAAATCATCTATTTTGATGACCAATTGAAAGATTTTAAGTAACTATGTGACAAGGTCAGATGTGTTTTCCAGATAAATCACTCTAGTTACATGGAATAAGATTGTCTGGGAGGATTTGAGACAGGAAAGGCAGGTTTAAAAATGTCTTCGATCAACTAGGAAAAAGACACAATGACAACCTGTTACATGTTTGGTGATGTCTTGAACCAGTTATTAGAAAGAAGAGCCTATTTCAGAAAGACAAATAACATGAGAAGTTTGGGTCCTATTAAATTAGAAGTGCCTCCATACACTCAAATAGCGTATTTTACAAAATGTGTACTCAGAACTTAAAGTTGATAGCATTTATGTAATTACCTAAAGAGAATGTGATCTATGAGACAGAAAGACTTAAGGCAGAAATATGGGGATCATAGAATCCAGTAGGAATGCAGAGAGAAAAAGTTAATAATAATGAAAATAAAAGAAAATGAAACATTCACCAAAGAGGAAAAAAGCACAAAAGACAGTAATATCTTGGAAACAAGAGAGTTTCCATAAAGAGGAAATGGTCAACAATGTCAAATACTTTAGAGAGTCTAAGAAAGAGAAAGGCTAATAAGGAATCACTGGATTTAGCAATCAAAATACCCTTCTAAATTTTGAGAGAGGAGTTATATTTAAGTGGTGAGGGTGTAAAACAAGCTAGTAATGAGCTAAAGATTAAATATGAGAGGTTGGTAATGAGGAAACAGAATATATATATTTTCTTTCCAAAATTACTGGCAGACAAGTGAGAATTGCATTAACCTATTAATTAATTATAAAATAAATTCTATTTATTCATCATTATACCTAAATATTATAGGTACAAGATGACTATAATACACACATGTGCAAATACTACATTGTTTCTCTGGTGTGAGAAACTGAAAGTGCAAATGAGGACCGAAATGTATAATAGATATTGTGAAATAGGAAGAAAATGTTCAAAGGGGAAGGAGAACCAGGGAGGGCAGACATAGGCAAAGAAGGAAGGGAAAGGAAAAAAATGAGAAAAGATGGATGTGATTTTTAAAATGATGCAGCAAGAATGGATTAAAAAAAAACACAAGAATTTGGCTTAAAGAGACAATACATTCTCACAATGAGCTCACTAGCATCACCAGCTGGGACCAGTTAACCACATTTACCAAATAAGACCAATTTTTCAGTGCTTGGAATTTTCTACAGTGAGCTCATTTTGCTTTTCAGTGGGTTTCTACAGTAATTGTAGAGGTCATCTTTCCAACTAAGAGCCAGTAAATCACCAGGCTCTCCATGCAAATGTGGACTGCATGGTCCCTGGAGAGCACTCTTAGGGCTTCAAATCAATGCTGACTGTATATAGAAGAGAAAGACACAAAACTGATTCAAAATGTAGAACACTCTAAGAAGCTATATTAAACTAAACCTATGAATAGAATTAGCGAGAGCTGTTAACTACTGTGAATATAAATGATAGACCTTATTTCTCTCAATATATTGGTACAGTTGGAAACATACTGTTCGTTCTCTATGACTGAGTCTACACAAACAAACAGAAATTTCAAAACTTTTGAAGAACAAATGGGTCCATTTGCACAATTCTGAAGAAACAATTTTTCCATTTTTAATTGTTTCTTCATAGTGAAGTTTCCTCATAGTGAAGGAAGGGGGCACACAGACAAAATAAAGTTAAATCTAGACTCAGCATGATGGTGCACAACTATAATCTCAACACTTTGGGAGGTTGAGGCAGGAGGATCACAAATCCAAGCCCAGACTGGGGAATTTACAACTTAGTGAGACCTCGTCTTAAAAGCGAAAAAATATTTAAAAAGGTCTGGGGTGTAGCTCAGTGAAAAGGTAGATTCAATCCCCAGAACTGATATTTAAATTTTCCCTTAAAAAATTTAAATTTTGCCTTAAAGCTAAAAGATTTCTATGAAAATACATACAACTGAAATTAAAATTTTTTGTGTCCATGTAACAAATATAACTTGCAATGTTCAAATTCATACCTGAGTTTATCGCACTATAAATTCTGTGCTTTTACAAAATAAAACTGCTATGCTTTGCATATGAAAAAAAATGATGCAGCAAGAACCAGACTGGACCAAGGTGTGGTGATAAAAAAAGACTGGATAAATAGCTTGAGCTTTTTATTAGTCAGCTTCTTCATCACTAAAACACAATGCCTAACACTCTCAGCTTCAAGAAGAAAAGGTTTACTTTAGCTCATGGTTTCAGGAGATTCAGTACATGATGGGCAGGTTCCAAGATAGGACATCATGGTAGAAGAACAAGATGGAGGAAAACTTTAGTCCCTGGCAACAAGGAAGCAAAGCCTCTTGGAACAGACTGGGGACCCTATATAGTATCCAAGGTCATGCCTCCATTACTCACCCAGACACACCTGGGAATGTGTTTTATTAATCTGCAAGGTATTTCTTAATCCAAAGTGCCATTCACAATATAAGCCTCATAGATACGTGCTGCACAAATCTGCAGTTAAAAGAGGCAGACATTGAAATAATTACTGCTTTACAACATTGACAAAATGGAGTTTATTGGCATACCACAAGAGCTGTAGGTGCTATCTCTGAGAAGTAACTGCACTTTATGTCATCCCCTTAAGTTGACTTGTAAGGGAGAGCTGGGGCCAGGAGAATGTTTGAATGCAAACTGCAGTTCAAACTGCAGAGCCACTCTGAAAAGTGTGTTTTGCTTCTATCCTACAGTTCTATTTAGGACAAAGCTGACAGCACTCCAAACCCTCTTTGAAACAGAACTGGACGGCACTTTCTATGCCAAAGTGCCATTCACAGTATGAGCCTCATTAAGTATGTGCTGCAGAAATCTGCAGTGCATAGAGGAAGACATTGAAATGATTTCTCTTTTACATCATTACCAAAGTGGAGTGTATTGGGATACCACAAGAGTTCTAGGTGCTTTCTCTGAGAAGTAATTGCGCTTTATGTCATCTCCTTCAATTGACTTTTATGGGAGAGGTGGGGCCAGGAGAATGTATGAATGAAAATTGCAGTTTAAATTGTAGAGCCACTCTAAAAAGTGGGGTTGGCTTCTCTCCTCAAGTTCTGCTTAGGACAAAGTTCACAGCTCTCTAGGCCCTTTCTCTGCAGCAGAACTTGATGGCAATTTCTAGGCCAATGTGCCATTCACAGTACAAACTATTTGGATTGACAAATGAGGATTAATTGTCATAAGCTTTAAATATTATGATAATAAAGTTGGAATGTATTTTATAATCAAAGAGAAATAAATGAGTGCTTTTAAAGCAGGATAATTAACAAGTTTGAATTGTATTTAAGCTATTTATAAGAATCAGGATAAGAATGTTTGAAAAGAACAAATGAAAATGATGGACAAAAACAGCTATTTGAAAGGTGGAGCTGCTTCTTCAGAAAATGACATGTTAAATCAGTGACTCTGAACTGTGGTCAATTTTGACCACTTAAGGGTCATTTGACAATGACTAGACACATTGTGTTTGTCACAACCTGTGTGGTAGGGTATTACTGAAACTAGTAGATACAGGACAGGGGTACTATTATTTATGCAATGCACACAAGCATTCCAATAACAATGTGTTAGCCAGTCTCTCGGGTCAAAAGTATCCATGAAGAAATCATAGGCTAGCTACTAAAAACAATATATATATTAAATATACACTTAAATATATACTTATATAATTATATTATATATAATATTTAATATTTATGTATATTTGTTATCAGTGGAAAATAGTAAAGAATTACAAGTAAATCTATAAGTAGAAAAAAACCGAGAGACACTAAGATTTGTATTGAAATAGTATGAATTAAATCTCAGAGAATGCATTTTATTATTGAGCTATTCAACACATGAACATGATAGGTTTCTAAATTTATTAGTGCTTTCTCTCAGCAGTGCTTCATAGTTTTCAGTGTAAATGTCTTTCACATCTTTCAAAAATATCTTCCTATGTATTTTTGGCCTTACTTTTCATATATATATATATATATATTTAAATTTCATCTTGCACTTATTTGTTATTAGTATACAAATAAGTTTGACACTACATTGACCTTTCTAATTGTTAATTCTATAATTATAAACTTTAAAATTTTAATTTCCTCCAGTGGATTTTTTACTTATTATCTTTGTTTTGGATAATTCAAAACACTTTATTGCATCCTATAATTACTCACTCTGACCAGTTACTATGAGAATTTTTTAATGATAAAAAATTATTTAGATGAAGTTTCAACTGATAGCACTAAAACTATATCAGAAATATTGTGTTTCCTCTGGTTGAAGTTGGTGTGAGGAGGTTGTGTGGTACTGGGGAGGCAAAATCTTTCCTGCCTTGTCCAGCAGCCCTCAGTGCAGTTTATGGAAGAAGTTAACAAAGCCCACAAGGACTACACTGAACATAGCTGCCAAACTCAGATTCCGGATGTGGACACTACATTTACAAAAAGAATTTAAACTACAGGAAAATGTCACATTTCTACATTTCTTGAATAAAAATTTTTTTTTTCTTGGTACGGGAAATTGAGCTCAGGACCTTGTGCTGGTGAGGCAGGTGGCGGCACTACTGAGCTAAATCTCCAGCCCTAAAACATTTTTATTGAATGGTAATATGAAAGCACAAATCTGCAAATGAGACTGTTTTGAAAACAACATAAGAAAATGTTTTGAGGAAAATGTAGTGACTTTGTTTGTAGGCAAAACATGGAGTAGGACTCAAAACTAGTTGAAAATTTCAAGAAAATTCACATTTTATATTAAAGGCATGAACGAGGAAATAAAATAATGAAGGCACATACACATGCTTGTGCACACACACTCACACACACAGAGTGATGGCTTATATTTAGATACCCCCCAAAGCCTCATGTGCTCATGGGTGGGGCTGATGGGAAGTGAGTGGAGATTATGAGCCCTAATAATCATCAGTGAATTAATCCACTGAGGAGTTTATAGCTGACTTGCCTTTAGGAGGTAAGATCTGGTTGGAAGAGGTGGGTCACTGGGAGCATGGCCTGGAAGGGTTTATCTTTTTCTAGCTCCTCCCTTCACTCTGTCTCTGCTTCCCTCTTTGATCCTGTGAGTCACTACTCCTCAACTTGACCCTCTGCCATGCTGCCCTGCCTTAGAGCCAGTATACTGTGGACTAAAAACTATACAAACTTAGCCAAATAAACCTTTTCTCCTTTAATCTGTAGGTATCAGATATTGTGTCTCAGTGATGAAGAAAGTAACTAAGGCACATACACATTACACACACACACAGACACCACTATATGTCCACAGAAATATGGAAGTAGCAGAAGCTTTTGATATTAAATGGTAAAATTTACATTTTAAATTTATACTATGTGACCTTTACCAAGTTCCTTAAACTCTCTAAACTTTAATTGGTTTATCTGTAAAATAAGATTTTTTTTTCTTTTGAGGTTAGATAAGTAAAGCACCACTTTTTCTGGCATGTAAAAGATTAATTAATGGTTTCTTTAAAAAGAAAAGATTTTTTTTCCCTTTGAGTCAGCATCATTATCCATCAGGTTACCTCTTTCACAACTATAGATGCATAAACTAAATGGTAATGGTGACCTTGTACATGTTTCATTTTTAGAAATTATGGCATAATAGCAAAAGCATTCATGCCATATAAAAAAATCAATTTCAGGTAGATTAAAAATCCAAATGTGAAAGGAAAAACCATAAAGCTTTTTAGTAGATAATATGGAGGGATATATTAATTTCCTCAGTAGGAAAGGATTCCTTAAACTACAAAAGGCAGTAGCTACAAAGAAAGAGAATAAATTCAATGATTTTAAAATTATGATCATAATTTTCCTCCTTCAAAATACATTGTTAAAAACTGAAAAATCATAGAATAGGAAATATTTGCCACATACACAGCTGGTGAAGAAGTTTTATCCAGATTTTATATGAAGTAAACTCCTAAAAAAGTCAGATAACTCAATAAAAAATAGATAGAAGATTTAAAACAAACATTTCAAAAAAGAGGAAGCCAAATTACCAGTAAACATGTAGAAAGGCACTGAACTCTTCAGAGAAATGATACATAATTTAAATTTTTATTTATATTGTATTAAATGTATTAATGAGGATATAGAGCTTTGAGAATATTTACACATAGTGTGAAAGATCTCAAATTGGTGCAACCTTTTTGCTAAATCATATATCATAATCTCAAAGTATCAACAATGTATTCCATTTGGTTCAGAAATTTCACCCGCAGGCATGGTCTGTAGAAACTTTTATTTGCAATAAGAACAGGAATGTTCAAAATGCAATTGTTCACATTCATCAAATACTGAATATAACCCAAATACTCATCAGCATTAAAATGGAAAATATGTTATGAATATATGAATAGAATAGACTAGAGATACAGTAACAATAGTGTATCAAAATGGCAAGTAAAAGATTATAGACAGTTCATGTAAAATTTTTTTAAAAGAAAGTAAAACTGCTTTGTTTAAAAGCATATACATAGGTGGCAAAAATATAAGATATAGTTAGGATAAAGGCTGTGTATGGTACAGTAGTAGAGGGGTCATATTTTGAAAATATACTCATCAGGATTTAACTATCACAGAGGAATAATTTCAAGAATATGGGTAGAATTCTGAAAAATAGCCTTGAGTTAAAGAGAAGACTGAAGGAAGTACAGACTTTCCAAGATGACAAGGTTCAGATTTCCTTAGACAAAATGTATTTGGGGTCTACTGCATGGTAAAATTTAGTAAGTTGAACAAGCTAAAGTGTGAATCCACAATTCCAGGGCAAGCAGGACAGACTTCTTAGGTGCAGGATTGCTGAAATTGACTAGGAAACACAAAGAGGGAGTTGGGTTATCACCACCTTGAGAACACATTCCTTAGCAAGGTGGCACAAGTTTACAACACAGGGGCAAGAAGCAAAAGGCAGGATACTCAATTGGGAAAGAAGTCTCATCCTCCTGCAAAGTTCTTCCACACCCTCTATCAACTGCACTTAATAACATGATTGCAGTGAAGAAAAACAGTATGACACAGCAAGTGTTAAAAAGTGTGGGTTTGAAGGTGAGAGGCAAATAATTGATAGCTGGAGCAAAATAGACGTAGAGAGACTTCAGGTATAGTAATAATGTCCAAGTTCTTCACCTATGTGGCAATTACATGAGAGCTCTCATTACAATTACCCTATAGGTAAGATTTATACATGTTTCTGCTTATTTCATGATAAGATGTTGATTTTTTAAAACTGCAAAATATTTGGTAACTTGACCTTGAATTCATCACCCTTAAAATAAAGATGGTGATACAAGTTATATTAAGTGATTCTCATTATTTTTTAAAAATGAAAAAGAAAAAGAAAATGAAGTAATGTGTGTTTTGAAGGACATGGAAAATACATGACGTAATAAAAGGGATCACTGAATTGTCAATAATTTGAAAAGTCCAATGTTTGAAAAGAAAAATGTATTAACCAGGGTTCTTCACTAAATCAGAATCAGTCTTAACAATATATATATTTCACTGGATATAACTATTTTAGACATATCCATTGTATAATTACACACAGATATATATTCTATCCATGTATCTCTTCCTTGATATAGGTATCTATATTTACTATGAGGAATTGCCTCGCACTTAGAGATCTGTGGTGTTCTACACTGTACTATAGGTAGGCCAGAAATTAGAAAGATAATGATATAGTTCACATCTAAATCCAAAGGCCCAGGAACTAGAAATGACAATTAATAATTCCCAGCACAAAGGCAGGAAAAAGGAAGAGGGAACTTTCCTTTCTTCCACCTTTTTATTTTATCTAACCCATCAACAAGTCAGATGATGCCCACCAACACTGAGGAGAGTGATCTATCTTCCTTACTTACTCAATCTATTCAAATGTTAATCTCATCTAAAAGCTCCCTCACAGACACATCCAGAAATAATGTTTAACCAGATCGTCAGAACTGTGAATGGCCCTGTGAAGTTGACACAAAATTAACATCATGAAAAGTAAATGTATACTTACAAAATGATATTATATTATTGCCAAAACATACAAAGAGCTTTAAAAGCTTATTGCTATTTTTCTATTAATTGAGAATCAAAAGCACCCACACAAGTACTTTTTTCAAGAAGTAAATGTCTTGTGCCTGAAGAATATATTTTTCAGCTACAAGTCACCTAGAAATTACTTAAACCAACTTTTAATTTGTAAGTAGAGGAATATTTGGCCAGAAATAGTAATGTTTTCAGCTAGTGAATTTCAGGGTTAGAACTGGAACACAAATCTTGGGACATACAATTCATCAATACATGTTAATTTGTGGAAACCACACTTTGGATCTTAACTAACCCATAAGTTTGCCAAAATTTTCAGAGTATGAATGGTAGCAGAGGCTATATTCTACTCCCTTTTTCACTCATCTGATCTTTTCTGTGTGGGTTTGAAGCTGAGACTCATTACAGATTGGTAGCCTCTGGAAATGTGAGGGAAAAATAAATCTGGTAGAAGAAGAAAATGAAAAGTGTGATGAGATTTAATAAAGTGAAATAAAATCCTTGCTCAATTCCCAAATAAACTGTCAGTGTTTGAATATTACAGCCTGGTTGGTTGTGCTTAGTTTTGAGCAAGTGAAATCAGTACAGTGTACAGTGAGCATGCTGTTATTTAAGTATCTGAAATCACACATGTCTAAGAGTTAAAAGAATGGATGGCCACACATATGGATCTCATTATGATATTTTACTTGGGATAATAATCAGTTGGAAGCAAATATTGGAGGCAAACTTTAAGCCTATCATATTTATTTACATATTTAAGTAATACATTCTGAACCAATTCTACCATTGAACTTGTTCATAGGTTAACAAAATGCACCTACTGATTATAATGACTATATTCTCATTGAAAATTGAATGCATACTATTTGAAGGTCTTGAACAGGAAAAGTTTTTCTTGCTTAAAATCAGAAACCCTTTATCTTCTTTTACATTTTGACTTGGATAAGAGTTGAAATAGCTCTGACATCTTCCATTACCTGTGGAATGTAAAATGTAGGCCTTTTGCAGCTAGATGACAGTGATAAAGTGCAAACTAATGGTGTTCACCCTCAGCACTAACCCTGATGTACCTGGCCTTTTCAAAACAGGGAGGCTAATGTCTAACAAGTCATGTAAAAGTCAGGGTGAATGAACCTTAAAGTAAATGCAGCATAACATCCTTTGCATTTCAGTTTTCTTTGAAATATCATCACTTTAAGTTCAGCATCAGTGCCAAAAGGCAACAATTGTAAGTTTTGAAATGTGTGTTAATTTAACTAGAAAACAGTCCAGTAAAAAGAAGGTCAAAGCACTTGCTATCATTTAAGTTTTAGCACTCAGTTTTTGCTTTTGTAATCGAGGTACTAAAATTATCTTTAAAATACCTAGAATCTTAGACCTAAACAGATAATTTTCATTAAAAAAAAATAGAGCAGTGGTGTATGAAAACATAAATTAGTCTCATCATAGAAGATACTGGAAATAGGAAGCTTACTTCTTGAATACCTACTAAATACAGATGCTTTTGCATTTATTATATGCAAAATCAATAGGCATCAGGTTGCAAGGTAAATATATTTATATTTTTCACATTCTTTTAAAATTAATCAAACAATTGAAGTTCAGAGAAATAAAAACATTACTCAAGGTCATTAATTCAGTAAATCAGAATAATAAAGCCCAATATTTGTTCATCATTACTTTTTTTTTTTGGTACAGGGGATCGAACGCAGGTCCTTGTGCTTGCGCAGCAGGCAACGAAACCACTGAGCTAAATCTCCAACCTTGTTCATCATTACTTTTAAGTGTATAACACAACTCCTGGTAGAAATTTTCTATTACTGTATTTAAAAGAGTAAAAAATTTATTATGTAGTGTATATGTTCAATTTGTTAATTTAGCCATATATTTGTCTCCTCTAATAGAATACTGAGTCTACCTCATACTTTTGAGACTGAAATGGGGAAAGAAGAAAGCTTGTCAAAGGTGACATACTAGAGAAGAAAGAGTAACTGAAAAAATGGGATATTAGCAAATCAGGACTTAAATGACCTAATATCCAAGGCACATCAGCCTAAGAAAACTGAATTAGAAGAAAAAGATCAGAACTTCAGAGAGAAAATAAAATGCTTCCTCAGCTCTGACTTAATCAGCCTAAGGGTTTTATAGTTGTGATTTGTATCACTTTACTTCCTTCTTTTAGGGATCTCTTAAATATTTAAAGGCCTTGCCCATTCTCCTTTAAATGAAAACTTCAATAAAGAAAAAGTTAAGGCTTCATATTTCAATAATTGTTAAGTTATGGTTTGTGGTCCATATTATGATGTAAGTAGTCATATTTAGTGAGAGTGGGATATTGTATTTCTCAGAAGTTTGAGGTGAGATCTTTTTTCTTTTGAGATGAGATCTTTGACTTTTTAAATGCTGGGATTTTACTTTATTTGTGATTCAGAGTCCTGCAAAATGAATGATGGTAAAAGTTCTTCACAGCCAACTTTAATATGATGGCTACTAAATGCAACGGTTTATATTTTCACATCCATCCTCAGTGAATCCAACTCGGTAAATTCCTCAAAGCACCTAACAAATAATTAACAAAACCAGATTTCATGTATTAGACTGTTATTCCATAAATTACAAAGATACAGAATGCTTGATACATTGCCTTAAAAGGTAAGAACCTGAGATTGCCAGTGAAGTGAAAAGGGAGAACAGTAGTTCTTAACTTGGAGCATTTTTCCTGCTCAGGGACATTTGGTGATGACTGGAGACATTTTCAGTTGTCCCTACTGGAGAGGGGTGCTACAGGAATTTAGGAGGTATAGGACAGGAATGTTTTAAAACAGTGCTCAGAACACTCCCCACCACACACAGACCTCAAATTATCTGATTTTTAAAAGTCTGTAGTTCCAAGGGTGTGGAACCTGGTCTAGAGGATGGTCAAAATACTGGCTAACAAGGTGCAAAGTAATAACACAATTGCAAGAGTAAGGTAGATGTGAGAGAGCTGTGTCTGTAAGAGATCCTGAGAGATCGTTCTTACAGAAAAGCCTGTCCCTGAATTGCCTCTAGAACAGCTCAATTTAAATGACAAGGGTAATCTGAGGGGCTCCTATTCCTGGTTAGTAGTGGGATTTATCTCACTAAATATACAAGGAAGATTGAGAGTAAAGCCAACAATGTCACTGATGTAATCTAGAGCTATGTATTATCTGTGACCAATTCATTATCCATAAATCAAATAGTTTATATTACCTTAGAATATGGCATTCAATTTAATTTTAAAATAAGCTCTTAGAAAGCTCATGTCCTTTTATTAATTCTCTAATATGAAAAAAAGCAAGATTATTTTTCCATTGGAATTATTTTGTAAAATAAATATGTAGTCTGAGTTATATGAATATGCCATTTCCCTTTGGAGCTTAATAAAGTAAAATAGAATGAATGGGTGTTTTTTACTTGATAACTGACCCTTTTCTAGGTTTTGATAGTATTTTATGTTATAGTACTTGAATGTTTTAAAATGAGCATTTATTTTTTTTAAGTTATTTTTGAAGCCATTTTTTGTTGTTAAATGTCCCTTTAAATATTTTTATTTTACATAAATTGGTTCTCATGTAAAAATGCTGATTAGGAATACATGCAACTGAGTCCTGTGATTCTGTATTTCTCTGTTAAGTCCATCAACCAGAGGGATAGAATACTTCAGATCTGGATAACAACCTTCTTCGGTCTAGGATGTCTATACAGTAGTAATTCCTAGAAATTACAAATATTTCCATATTTTTAAACATTCTCAACCTTTAGTCTGTTTCTATTTAAAATTACAGATATATAGGGTGGAAGAAAATTTTCTGGTTATCTCTTGCTACCCAAGCACAGGTTCCAGGATATTTTTGTTTGTAAGGAAATGTCTGTATTGCTTAGTTTTTGTTTTGTTTTATTTTCAACTGAAGAGAAGATAAATATGTAGACGTCACTCCATAATTGCACAGGGAAAAAATACAGAAAGAGTATAAGAGCACCTTTTAAATGGATGTTTAAGTAATGCAAGTGAGCTGCTAACACCAATTTAGGACATTTCTGCTTTGACAGCAACAGACCAAGTATTAGAAAAGAATCACACAGTTACACTCAGAATTGTTGATGTCCCTGGAAGAAATAAAAACAAATTTGTTCTCTCTCTCCTCAGTTAATCATTTTCTGTTTGATGTATAGATTTCCAAATACATAGGAGTCTACTGAGAACCTGTTTCTGCAGGTTATTTTTGAAAGTTAGAATGATCTTGAGTTGAGCCTTTCTTCAGGTATAAAATTAGTCTTTCAAAGTTCAGAACAAATTTATAGCACAAAATATCACATAAACATTTTACTGGAACAAAATTATTTCTAAGTACGTTTCGTTAACTGTTGTACATGAGCTCTTACTCTGCACTAAATTCTTTATAGATATTATTACTTCATTAAACCCTATTAATATATAAACATCTATCAAATAAATCTCATTAGTATTATCTTGATATTTCAGATGAGGGTACAGAAAGTTGAGTTACTTGCTTAACACCAAATAACTAAGTGGCAGAGTTAAATTGAACCTAGTTCTACCTGGTCCTGATTGTGTAGCCACGGTGTTTACACACTGTTGTCCCTCTAGCAAAAAGCACACCCAGAGATATCACTACAGGAAACCATCTAAATTATATCTGAGAGTTGGTTCATGGATTGAAGCAATAACGTAGTTATTTTCATGGATTTGTAGTGTTAGAGAAACTATAATAATTGCTATGTGGAATTCTTATAAAAAGGATGTCTATATGATAGAAAGTTTAGTCATTTTCAGAGAAAAAGTAAGCAATTTCCAATTGACAGCCATTTATTTTAGTTTTTGTACACAAAAACAGTTTTTCTCCTTATCTATGGAGGATACAAGACCCTTAGCAGACACCTGAAAATTCTAGTAGTATCAAACCTTATACATACTGTTTTTTTCCTATATGTGCATGTATACCTATGATACAGATTAATTTATAAATTAGGAAAGTAAGAGAATGGCAACAACTACTAGAAAAATAGCAAAATTATGATAGCATATTTAATAAAAGTGCAAATGTAGTATATCTCTCTCAAAATTTCTTACTATATTCTTTTTAACCTTTCATTTGATGATGTAAGATGACACAATGCCTATGTGATGAGATAAAATGTTATGAATGATATAGGCATTGTGATGTTGCTTTAGATTACTACATAAGGGTCACCTGAACACAATCACTATGATACCATGACAGTCAACTAGATAACTGACATGGCTACTAAGTGACTAACAGATGGTTTGCCAATACAGTGTGCATACTCTAGTAAAAGGAATCATTCACATCCTGGATGGAACACAGCAGAATAATGCAAGACTTCATCACATTACTCAAAATGGTATGCAATTTAAAACTTATAAATGGTATATTTCTAGAATTTCCCATATAGCATCTTCAAACTGCATTTTACCATTGTTAACTAAAGCAACAGAAAGGGAGTATTTAAAAGACTGTAGGATGAGCTGAGAGCAAGAATAATATATCCACAATTTTAAAGATAGAAATAAAATCAACCAATTAAAGACAGTAAGTCATTTGGAATTCTTGCTTCTGTTCTGCCCCTTTGGTACATTATGTTCCTATTTCTATACTGTATTCCAGTAGATAAATGCTTCCCTCTTCCTTGAACTTGTCTCTTTCACCCTCTGTGAGTCTGCTATGGAACCCCAGGGAACTAAAACCAGATATTGACACTATCAGAAAACCTCTCCATCAGACCTTTGGACATTCAAGACAATAAATACTCTATCTGTTGTTTTCTTAGTTTATTAAGAGTAGATAGCAGCTGAAGAATCAAGTCACTTTATATCTCTAATATATTTTAAAATGTCAGGACAACAATGATTCATGTCCCTATTAAAGATACTTTAAACAAATATCAGTGGTAAGGTATCACAACAAAGCTTCATTTAGATTTTCTAAAAGACATAGAGAATGAGTATGAAAAGACACATTACTGCTTGAAATTTTAAAGAATCTCAAGTGCCCAGGTAGTAATACAGTGGGGACCCACTGATGGCCTTCTTTTATTTATGTATGTATGCCTGCCTTATTATTAAAATTTTTACAATTGTTCACTTTGATATAATAAAACTTTGTGAGTATACTGTCAAAGCCTAAGGTGAGATTCCTGATGGTGGCTCATTTCTGGCCCTGGGGTCTTCACCTCTGCTTTCCCCTGCTTATCTCCATTCTCCAACACCCAGAGAAGTCACCATCTGCATTCTTTTTTATTTTCCACTTGTGCAGTGCCACTGAACTAATTCCCAGCCCACCATCTGCATTCTTGCATGACTCCTTTCCTTGTCTTCCCTTTTCTAAAGATTTTTTAACTTATATGTTTCAATAAAGTGTATATGATTTTAGTTGTTAATTTTACCAAAGAGACTTTTTTCACTAAATTCTGTACCATTAAGCTTCTATATATATTGCTACTCTGATTTGTTCATTTTGGTTTTGTTTCAATTTCCACTATATAAATATAAAATGAATTAACCTGTTCTCCTGTTAATGAGCACCTAAGTTGTTTCTAGGGTTTTGTCATTAGGAACAGTATAACTATAAGCATTCTTGTACATATCTTCTGGTATGCATTTATGTATTTCTCTTATCTTTATACAAAGAGTTCATGGCCTCCAAAACCTTCATAATATCATAACATCTATACTTACAAATAAAATAAAAAGGATTTTATTATGCCAGGAAATTTCCCATCAAGAAATTTATAAGATATATAAAGTCCATATGACTTCTAGCACTGCATACATTCAAGCTTTAAATTTTTTTCCCAATATAGACTAAAATGGCACCTTGTAATGGTCTTGATTCATGTTGCCTTGGCCATGGATAAGGTCAAACATTGTCTTATTATTTACTAGTCATATGTATTTCCTCTGATTCTGAAATGCTTGTCCTATTTTTTTCTTTGAGTTTTTGGTTCTTTACCTCTTGATTTGTAGTTCTTTAGCTACTCTTGATAAAATTTCATTGCTGGATATTTTAATTGCTGATAACTTCTCCCCATTTGTAATTTATGTTTTCACTTAGAATTATTTTTGATTAACCAAATTTCTTAATTTTAATATTGTCAAACACTGTCAAAGTTTTTGTGCCTAAAATATGTTCTCAAATATGTTCACCAATGGTGTTCAGTTGCTTTTAAATATTTAAGTCTTTAATCTATCTGACAATTTTATATTTTATAGATTGCTAGATTTTCAGCTCCATTTATTGATTCTTCCTACCTTCCCTTATTGATGAGACAGAAATACCTAAATTTCAATAGATGTGTGTGTCTAGTTTTTGGTTCTCTGTTCTATTCCATTGACCAATTTTCTATTCCTGTGCCAGTTACACACTGTCTATATTATTAGCGTTCATAGTTAAGTACTCATAGTTGGTGTGAATAAATGTACAAAGGGAAAGAGGAAGTGGGAGGGGTAGGGGAAAAGAAAGAAGGGAATGGAATTAATATGAGAAAGAGAAAAACTGGAAACAAAGTCTTTGTAGATATGGAGGGGTGGAGGAGTTGAAGGGAGGGCAGGGGAATGGGGAAAAAATAAGAACCAAGATGAATTAGGTAAAGGTGCAAATTTCCAATTATGAATGTCATTATATTGTATACCTTAAATGTACGAATAAAATTAATTTTTAAAAATATACAATGAATTACAGAAGGAAATATGAAACAACAAAAATGAATGAATTACAGCTCTATACAACAATATATCTGAATCTTAATAGCATATTAATGAAAAAAGTCCTAAATTCTCACATTAGCATGATATACTTTTCTATAAAGTTAAAACAAATAGAAACATACTTTTTATGGATGCATAAAACAAATAAAATTATATAAAATGTATAAAATTGCTTTTCCATGGGCTTATGATTAGAAAATCCATAAATATAATTCACTAAACTGAGAGAATAAAAGAGAAAATAATATGGCCATTTCAACTAAGCAGAGGGAAAGGAAAAAAATTCAACCTATATTAATGAATAAATAAAAAGCTGTTACTAATTTTGTAAAAGATAGAAACATAATAAAATACCTTTGATAATAAAGGTATAATCTGATAGTAAAATATCTTTGAAAACAAAAAGGCAGCAACTATTGAGCCCGCATTCATTTACTGACACCCACTCCAAATGCAAAACATATTGTCATGGATAAAAATGAACTTGTATGAAAGGCCAAATTGACCAGCAAGCTGAGCTAATATGATGACATGGCAGCCTGTGAGTCTATAATAAGCAAGAAGCTGAATTATCCAATGAAAAAAAGGAATATTTTCTCAGTTACTTACAAAAATATTGTAGGAAGTCATCAGTCATTTTGGAGACTCCTCTTAAGTACTAAGCTAAAGATAGAAGACACAGAGACAAAAACAACAGATGACTTGCATCTGCAAATAGAAAATTGGGACCAAGCTAAAGTATATATGCAATGATGTACTACCTCTTTTGGAAAAGTTCTTGGTCCTAATGTTTTAAAAGCAGAGAGAAAATCTTCTATTGAAAATAAAAGGAAAATAATAAATTATTTGGCTGAGGTTGCTACGGTGATGACAAGAAAATGATTGTGTATTGGTCACAATAATCATACTTAAAAGATCTTGAGATCAGCAAAAATGAAGTCCAACCAACTCATTCTATCAGATTGAGCTTGGCCCTTTACTTTTCTGCGCTCTGTTAAGAGACTCTAAACTCCCTCAGAAAAGTCTGTTCTCTTGCAAAGACAACTTTTGGTGGACCTATGGGTGAACTTCATATATTAAGTGAAAATAATACAAAGATGGCATTCTACAAAAGCAAAGACTGAAAGATAACTTGACACTGTGAACATTTGATATCCAAGCAGAAGCAGAAAAAGGAGGGAAAATTAATGTTTTTCAATTATTGTCTGCCTGATTCTCAGATACTCACAGCATTTGTCATCCATTCTATCACACAAAATGTTTTTATGATTTATAATACATTTATGTTACTTCTATTTGATTTTCCCTTTCCCAGGTAATTTGTGTATTTAATATTAGGGGAATATAGTCAGTTAACATGTGAGGAGTTACCAGTTTTCATTTGGAACCACTTATATGTGGATGTGAGATTTTCATATAAGTTGTGTTTGGCATAGTATGATTGATACATTGTAGTTTTACAAGGGCTGATATTAAAACTAAGTACAAATTGAAGTAAAAAAAAATGTTCACGTATTGGTTTGTTCTGGTGAGGGCTAAAAGTGTTCTAGGTATAGCTATTGTTATTGAAAGGTTTGGAGCTGAAAGCTATATCAGAAATAAATGTCTCAATGGACATTTTCATATTGAATTTTGTGTATTCATAGAACACATAATCCTATTGTGTGTATCTTTGACTATAGCTATAGAACTACTACTTTAGAGAAAGCTGCTGCCTAATGTGCTCTGGATAAAGGCAGAAATGATTCATAGCCCCTTACTTATAAAATTACCAGATTTTTATTATGTTTACTACATGGATTTGATCTTAAATTTTTAGGCATTCTCAGAACAAATGCATGGGTAACGATGAGGTCAGAATAAATAGCCTGATAAAGGTTACTTTGCACATACCAATCCCTGAGTAAAAAGAAACAGAAAAAACATATTTAACTCATATTAGAATTTTTGTGTTCATGTTGTAAATGCATGATTGTTAAAATACTTAAAAGAAATAGATTGAGATGATGGATAGGTTTGTTTAATGCCTTCTGATATTTTTGTGAACCAAAAAAATCAAAATTGTTAATGTGTTAAGTTGGTGTAATGGTGTAAATGTACTTTTACAAAATGAAATGATTGTTCATTATCTTCTTTTTATTGGCTTTACTTGATATCATCATCCTTTTACAGCCAACATAAAAAAATGAATATTTAGAAATAAAAGAGTAATAAAGAGGAAATGAAACTCTGTTTCTTTACAGGTTACAATATTTACACAGAAAATTCAATGGCCTACCAATTATTAGAAGATAAGAAACTTTTGTCAAGATAACTGGATAAATGCTCAGTGTGGTGGTGCATGCCTATAAACCCAGCTACTTGGGAAGTTGAAGAAGGATAACTACAAGTTTGAAGCCAACAATGGCAACACAGCAAGAACTTCTTAACCAAAAAAAAAAAAAAAAGCTGCTCAATGGTAAGTACGGAAAACAGTTATGTAATAAAGTACAAGATACTTTTTTCAATAGCATTAGCAAATATCTTCTCCCTTAGAAATAATTTTACTAAAGCCAAGCAGCAGGTCCTATACTGTGAAATATATATAAAACTTTACTAATAAACATCAAAGAAAATCCTGCATAAAAGGGATTATATCCTATATTCACTAATAAAAAGATAAATTGATCTATACATTCAATGCAACCTCAATAAAAACCTAAGAAGATTTTTTTTCAGAGAACTAGATGTATTATTCGGAAGTTTGGTTGGAATAGCAGTGTCCCAAGAATAGCCAGGTCACTGATCTTCCCCTCAGGATGTTTACTACTTAATAGTCTGTGTCAAGCTCTATCAGTTCAAGGATAGTGGAGACAGATACATCATAAAGCATAAGAACCCCTACAAAAAAATGTTTTCAGGTCAAGCCTTTGCCCTCAACACTAAAGCAGCTTGAGGAACAATCACCTCTTAGCTTGTAATTCACCAGCTCTGGAAAGCTGGAAGGACAGAAGAAGGGAAGAGATTCTTGAGGCTAGTTAATATTTACCTATTACAGCACTTCGTCCCTGCAAGCTGCTATGTAATATGTTATTTTGGTCTTAACAACAACTAAAAGATAATCTGTCACTAGGTTAGGGGGTGGCCACTGTCTGTCTTATGACAAATGATAGGTAGAACCAACAGCAAAAAAAAATTTTTTTTTTTGGTACCAGGGATCGAACTCAGGTCCTTCCGCTTGCAAGGCAGGTGGCGGAAGCTCTGAGCTAAATCCCTGGCCCCCAACAGCAAAAGTCTTACTAAAGACTCCTTTATTTTATTTTCCCATAGTTTCCCCAAGCTTTCTTCCCTCCCCAAGGCCTAAAAGACAAGTAGAGTAAAATTAATAGGCAATTACGAGAAAATTTTTATTTATGATAAGAATGATATAGATGGAAAAAAAATATATACATATATATCCACAGTCAAGTCACAGTCGTGTCACTTTATGCCTCTGTGGCCCTTATCCTGTTTGTTAACCTGCCTGAGGCTCAGTTTTCTCATCCACAAATAAGAAAAATAATACAAATATTGCATAAGCTTATTATTGAGGAATAAAATGGTAATTAATTTGTATATATTTTGAAATCTGTTGACTGTTATCCAGATATAAATGAATATTACATTTAGACACAAATATTAACTATAACTCTACCATTCATACTCTGTTAAATAGTGGAATTTTAGGAGGTTGATGTCTCAGATACCAAAAATTTTTATCATTTTTATCAAACTATTCATAGTTCATTAGCGAATTCATAGAGACATGTAGGTCACAAGTTCTACCATTTTCAGATAGTAAGATCCTTTTGAAAATCTTCTGAAAGCTAACTACACTCTCCCCAGAAAGGTACTTATATGTATGCATACATAGAATTTTGCAAGGAATCTCAAGGAGTTCACACCACAGAGCCTAACTAAATACCACCATATTCATCTTGGATTAGTATACAAAAAGACTAGAGATATGGCTTCCTCCTTTTTGGATTTTTGGGTTTTCCAGAATATTGTAATTTTCTATTATTGATCATAATATAGACTTTCTTTTCCTTCCCAGCTGTCTCTCCACTTGTTCTTTGCTTTAGCTATATTCTATCTGAAACAGTTGGCTTTTATTTTTTAAAATTTTTATTATACATGTTTATGGTACATAGTGACTATATATATTCCTCAGAGGGTGTTGGTATGTGTGCACTATACATCAAAATTCTTTTTACTTCCCCTTTCTCCCTTTCACCCTTTCATCCTATTTGGTCCCATTCCTATTTACAAAAGATTTCTTGTGATGCATTTCATAACAATTTATGGTATGCTATTACACAGAAACTGACAATTAGAAAACACTGAATACCTAATTTTCCAATGAGTTAATCGAGGCCATAAGAGATAAGACAGGGTGATTTTCCCAAGACTGCCCCGTTGATTTTTTTCATAACTTTCCTTGTCATGCTTACTCTTCTATCTTTTTATACTATGTTATCATTGTAAATTCATCATAACCAATTGTAATACAATGAAGCTTCATTATATATTTAATCATAATACTAATTAAATTAATACTTTCTAATAAAAATATAATACTAATTAAATTAATATTTTCTAATAAAAAATATTGGTTTTGAAATATAAGAAAGATTCTTTAAGCTTATAAACATATAGTATTACAAATGATTATAAATTATTTTTAAATTAATACACTAGAAAAAAATTAAATAGATCTGATTTTATAATAATTATACTAATGAACAAAGCAGCTCTGGCCTCTTAAAACATTCACATGTTTAAGAAATAATTGTTTCACGAGAACTGTGTGTTAATTAGGGAATTGGAGCACATTAAACACGATGCCTTATAAACATGTTTCATTTTCTCCTTTTCTCACTTCATCATATTAATATGATAATAACTAGAAGTAGTCACATAAAAAGCCAAATCTAATAAGACAAAGTCAAATTAAGTTAAATCTATGTAATATACTTCTATTTTTTAAAAAATATAACATCCTGCTTTGTATCTTAAAATGCAATTTAAAATGCTTGTCCGTGGGTTTTTACCTATTGCCCTTCTTTTTCCACCATTGAAAATCAGAGCCCGTCACTGTGATTTTGTGATTGCTGTTGTGAAATTTGCAGGAGATAAAAACACTTGCCCCACATTTTCCTTCAGGCTCTTCCTCCTGAAACTTCAGAGAAAAAAAATGGAGTTCACAGTGAGAACAGTAATCTTTTTTGCACCACCTACACCTTTGTTCTCAGGGTTCTGCAATCAACTTTGATAGCGTTTGAGGACACTAATCAGTCAGACTCAGAGATTATTGATCCAGAAAAAGCACATGAATGATTTCCTTTCCATTTCTTCATTTCTGTGGGTAGCTCCAAAAAGAAACTCAGTAACATGAATGCCTCAAAATCTCCTATAAATAAATGCATAAAGCTATAACACAAAATATAAAAAGCTGCACAGAACTTTTGTGATATTATTAACATTTATGTTTGGTTTTGAGGGAAGTACTTTTTCAAGATGTCTTATACGCAACAACACCTTTCTGTCAAGGAATTTGAGGTAGTGCTGACTACAAACACTCTCACAATTCTTTTTTGGTAGACCTTTTGATATGTTCACTTGAGCTTTAAGAGGGCCAGTCTTTAGATCCAGAGACCTAACAGGGATTTGTGTCTGATCTGTGCACAGGAATTGTGTACATTATAAATTGTAGAGAATCCGGATAATGAAGTTTTCCTACCTCTTCCATATATCTCTCCTAACAAGAGAGCTGGGATGTTTCATTTACACTGGCTTGCATCCTAAAATGACAGTTAAATTTCAAATAACACATACTCATAAGCAGATAATAATGTATTGTCCATATGCCTTACCTTTTTATTTGCAGCTTCTAATATTATGCCCGTCACATAGTAGTGACACTAAAATTTGGGCTGAACTAAATAAAATAAAGATGCTTTCATGTGCTATTGAATCACAAAGAATTAAAAATCAGAAAAATCTCTGTATTGCAAAATGTTACCAATGAAATTATCTTTATAATACCCAATGTGCGAATTCTTAACTGAAATACTCTCCCAGTTATTTTTGAGATAACTCACCTTCCTACCTCTTTGATATTTACTTACTGAAAGTAAATGTTAAACTTTTACATCTGGGGATTATACGGTAAAGAATTAGCCATTAGTTACTATAACATACTTGAGACTAAAGTTGAAAACAGAAAAATAATCAGCCACATAAAAACTCAGAAAATCCACCATGTTATTTTTATTTTTCGTTCTTTAACATTTTCCTCCTTTTGAAGGGGTATTACTTATCTTTAAAGCTGGAACTTACTGGTGTCTTTAAAAGCAAGACTGTCTCTGGGCACTGAGAGTATTTAGTTTGCTTAGTTTGCCAGGGCAGTTGACCTAACAATAAAGTCTGGTGAATTACACTCACAGTGTATTCAGCCCTATAATTATTTGCACCATCCAGAGAGGAAAAATAAATGTTTTCTGAACAAGATATGAAAAAGCTTCTATCTTCAATTTAGCATACATAGTTTTATTTTAGCACAGTTTTGGAATAAAATGTTATGGGAAATCTTTAGAATTTCTTTTACTAAGGTCTTTAAGACTTGAGATAGTTTCTCATCTGTCTGGATTTGTTTAATGCTGGCTTTAAATAAAATAGAGTGAATGTAGAAGAAATTCCTTTCAAGAACTTTTCCCACCCCTATGGTAGACATGATGTTGCACTACTTAGAACAAAGTAACTTGTTCAGATATATAATGAAGTTGGAAGAGGAGTTCCATCTATCACAACCTTCAGAATCTACTTTGGTTTGAATTAGCCAACTGGTCTGATGTGGGACAACTCAGGAAGGCACTAATCAGTCCAGAACTCCCCACTGGTTAGCCATGGCTTTTGGAGTCTCTATCACAACTTCTCCCTCAGTTCAATAGATTTCCTCCTCCTTTTTTCACAGGCATTGAACTTTAATAATTTTCTTTCGTCCTATACTGCCTCAGCATCCACTTCAGAGACATCCAAACTGAAACAGTCAGGTGAAGCCTGGTCCAATAAAATAGGCGTTTTGGATTATTAAATTAAAAATTAAAATGGATTAAAATGGAGTTTTGGATTATTCACTTGTTGGATGAGGACCCCATCCCAGGTGGAAACGGAATTCAAATAATCCTTAATGCAAAGTGGAAGTCCAGTTATGAAAACTTTAATAGAGATAAGTTCTTATTATATCAGTAGAAAGATACAAATTAGTTTGAGTATTGGATGCCTCTTTCTTAAGGTTAGTGGGTTCAGAACAGGAAGATAAAGATCAACAGAAAGCAACTAATAGGCAATTGAAAAATAAGTGTGAAAACTAGATGATCTCATCTCCTGCAGCAGAAGGGCAGATAAAACTTAGGACTATACACATGATTTAATTGTTTAAGTGACTGAACTACAAAGGAAATTTGATAACAGTCTAAAAAAGGTCTATTATGTCATAATCAAGACCTTGAGTGGAAAATGTTGAGCTTTCAACACGGAGGTACCATAAGATGGAAAGGTTATATATATCAGATTAGATTCTCCTGTATATTTTGACTCCTCAACCACCTCTCAATCTTGTGAACCTGAAGAAATGCACTATCACCCTATTATATAGGCATGCACATACATATCCCATATTAAAAGATAACAAGTCACCTTCTCAGAATTTGACCCCACCTCTCTTGGCCTTTGTGCCAATATTTGCACATCATCCCTTAAGGATAATGTACATTTAGGACCCATACAATAATCTGAACAGCAGAAGTGGGAGTTTCTGACATTTCAGTACTAAACTCTCCACTCCAGCCCCAGTAGAAATTGAAAAGGTCATGGAAAATAGCAGAAGACTACCAAAATTCATAGAATTATTAATCTGATTTTAGCCACTGTGTCAAGTGGTTATCTTTGTTAGAATAAATTAATAAAGTCTCAGGAAAATGACATCTGCCTTTTGATTGGAGGAACAGATTTCTTTCTATCCCAACCTGAAAATATCATAAACAATTCATATTCACACTGGATATACAATAATATACATTTACAATTTTGCCTCTATGCTGTCAATCTCCCTGTCTCACTAATACATAGTCTTAAGAAATTTGGATCACCTACCTTCAATAGTATATTAGTCCATTACATCAGTGACATCTTTTTACACAGCATAAGCAAGACAATTTAATGGTCACAATAAGAAGCATGTATTCCAGAGAGCAGGAGATAACTCTGCAGAGAGTGAACAGCTCACCTCTGGCCCATTGTTCAGGAGTGTGATGAATCTTCCTCTACAAAATGAGACAAAATTCATTACTTTTTACACATTTTGCTGTGAAAAAAGAATAGTTCTGGTACATTTCCTCATGTTCTTCTATCAGCATATTATACATGTAAGAATACTGTTCAGATACATGTACAGAAAGAAAAGAAATGTTACTAACTTTGAAAAGACTCCAGAACAGGAAAGTTTTCAGTGAAAGTAGCCTTGAAACTCAAGCCATGTGATTTTTCAGACCTCTGGTTTTGCAGCTTGCATGGCTGGTAAAGATTCACGATGGAATCTGTGGAAAGCCCCAGTGGAAGAATCACAATGCAGGCTCAGGGATTCTGGAGCAAGGCTATGCATTCATCAGAGAAAGTCACATGCCTTTTGAGAAACTCCAAGAATTCTGCAGCAAGACCACACTGAATGTAACAGATGTGCACTCTTTTTTTTTTTTTTTTTTGGTATCGGGGATCAAACTCGGGACCTTGCACTTGTGAGGCAGGCGGCGGAACCACTGAGCTAAATCCCTGGTCCTGTGTGCACTCTTTTAAAAACAACTTTTGGGATGCTACTGTACTCTAGTAGAGATGAGCGTTTGACCATGGGATATCAAACAACCATGAGTCTTGAGCTCTAAAGTGGGGCTTATCATCCAAATTGTAACTTTAGGTTGGCCTAGCAAAGCTTCCATAAGATGGAAGAGGTTTACCCCAAATTGAGCATGAGAAGAACCACAGAGAAAGTGCACAAATAGAAAATTCAGACCACTATAGCATCCACCACCACTGTACTAGTTCCTCAATCTGAGCTTACAACTATGGTCATATCAAGGCTTCCATATTGTCAGCTGATAAAAGCTAAGTCCAACCATGGATTGTGAGTGTATTGCTTTAATATGTGAGTGCAAACTAAAACTGGATGCTAGTTGCACTACAGTCTCACATAAGGATGGCCTTGAAAGATGCCATGAGGTAAAATCCTTCCAATGGTGCATACTTTTGAACAGTACCATTGATCATTCACTTTGTATTAAGAAAGAAGTGACCTGAGATTAGAATATAATGACTTATAAATAGACGTGACCAGCATGGGAAACTGATCAGAATTAGTGGAGCATAGTTCTTGGTGTGTCTGGATGATTGACATGTAAGCTGCAAACCCAAAAGGGATGACCTATCTTGTATATGAGTGGCACTGACTGATGAGCTTGTAGCCTAGATAAAAGTAAAAGGGAAAGAAGAAGGAAGTCTGCTCTTTTACTTCTTCAGATGTACTCTGGCCTTTCCCATCACCCTTAGATATTCATCTCCAGGCTTTCAATGCACACTCTTCAACCTTCTAACATAAACCTTCCAGACTCACACTGGACCCCGCAGTGAGCTCCAGGCTTTCAACTTTCTACTGGTTCTTCCAACTCTCTAGCACACAGTTGGCTATTTTGCATTCTTCCACTCCTGACATGACAGGTAGCCACTGTAAGACTACTTTATAAATGTAATAGATAGATAGATAGATAGATAGGTAGATAGATAGCTAGATAGAAAGATAGATAGATGAGTATGTTAAAACTGTTCCACTAGTGAGTCCTAACTGACACAGAATTTGATACCGGGGAAGTGAGGTTATTGCTATGATGCTACCTGGCCATATAGTTCAGAGACTTTGCAACTGGTTTATGGGAGGAGTTTGGAAAGGTTTGGAGGTGCTGGCTGGATTGCCGTAAACTGATCTTGATGTGAAATTCTGCTCAGAGCTTAGAAGATTAGGATGCAAATAAAAAGGCACATGGTAAACACCAGGTTTAGGAGATTTCCTTTGCAATTGGAAACAAGGACTCCATTGCCAGTTGGACTCCAGCCCATATGTGTTATGCTCTTGCATCTACATTTTGCTCATGTCCTAAGATTTGTGGGAGACTGGGATTAAGAGCAGTGGATTAGTTAATCTGGTAGAGGAAATTTCAAGGCAGTCTAATGTTGTAGCTGCTCCATGGGTACTACTAGGGGCTTTTAGCCAGCTGTACATTGAAAACCAAGAGCAAATTGCACATCTGAATGACTTAAAATGTTTTGAGTTGGGCCCAAAAAGGAGCTCTGGTAAAGTTGGAACCTACAAAACTTGAGCACAGGAGAGCTTGATTGCTGAAAAGATTGCAATTAAAAAGAATCCTTGTATCTGGAGGGTATGTCAGCAAACAGAAAGACTCCTTGATTCACAGGCTCAAGGCTACAAGGCTGAAAGACTTTGTTTTGAGAAGAGACCTCAAGGACACCTGTTGGAGAAAAGACCCTTAGAAAACTGATTTCCTGTTCAGTTTACTATCCTCAGCAATCCAGGAATTCTGAGGCTTTTGCAACCATGCAAATGGGCTAAGCTACTGCTCCAGCTGGTAGTAAACCTTGGCATCACACAAATGATGCTAGTTTTGCACACATCCTGAATGCAAGAGTCTTCAAGTCAGAAAGGCTTCCACTCAGTCAGGAGGACAGGCCATTTGACTCTGAGAGGGCAGATGTGAAGCTGTGAGAGTAACAGTGAAAGTGCAGTGTGGACTCTGGCAAGTTGGAGAATCCAGAAACACAGAATATCTGAGGAAAGTAGCAAGGAGTCAGCAAAGAAGGACCAAGAGAGAATGAGATCTGCAACTACCAGCAATGCCACAACAGCAGTCCCACCCAAGCCCTTTGGAGTTCATATCTGGACACAGCTTAACCTGGGTTCTGGACACAGAACTACAGGATTTAATGTTTGCTCTGCTGGATTTCAGTCTTGCTTTGGTCCCTTTGGTTTGTGTCTCCTTATTTCTCCCTTTTAGAATATGAATGTTTATTCTGATCTTTGTATGTCTAGGGTGTTTAAATTTACTTTTCATTTTTATATGGGATGACAGCTAAGAGTTTGCTTTGAGTCTCAGAGGGGACTTTGGACTTGAACTTTTCAGCATGCTGAAACTGTTAGGATTTTGGCAATTCTTAGGGATAGAGTAAATACATTTTGCATAAATAGAGGTGCATGGGTCTTTTGGAGGCCAGGGGAAGAATGTTATGGTTTATATCTAGATGTCCCCTAAGGGTCTTATGCACTCATAGGTGGGACTTTCGAGAGGTGATTGGATTATGAGGCATATAGCTGACTCGCTGTTAGGAAATGGTGTCTGGTCATAAAAGGTGGGTCACTAGAGGTTGAGCTAGAAGGTTTCTTCTTCTTTCTAGCTCCATTGGAGCCCTCTGCTTCCCCACCACCATACAGTGACCAACTCTCCTCAGCTCTCTTCTACCTTGTGCCTCTGCCATGCTGTCCTACCTTGCAATCAGCTGGCTATAGACTGAAACCTCTAAAACCTGAGTCAAAATAAACCTTTGCTCCTTTGTGTTATGGTTGTCAGGGATTCTGTCAGTGTTGAGGAAAGTAACTAAGACAGCAGGTTTTCAGGTGCATGTGATTGAACATGTGGGAGTAGTGATGAAGTATGAAGAACTTTATATTACATATTAATGTCCACCAGATATTGTTCACCATGGACTACCACAAAATAAGCATCTGACATTGCCAGTGATTTCTATCAACAGCCACTTCAATGTAGCTATGATGGGCAAAGTGATATAATGGCAGGTAAGAACTTATGCATGTACCCAGCAACATTGGCTTCTGATTATCAAAGCTGATCTAGCTACTGCTACTTCCTAGTGTCCAAACTACTAGCAACAGATAACAACTGTTAGCTTCCAATATGGTACAATTTCTTGATGAAATCTACTGAACTACCTATATATTGGAAGGTCCAGATATTTGTTCTTATAGGAATAGACACCTATCCTAAATATCCATTTCCTTTACTTGCTCACAAAATCTCAGCAAGTACAAGTATCTAAGTTCTTCTGGAATAATTGAGCTAGTGACATGTGGTTCCAAGTAAATATTGTATAGCAAAGAAAACGTAAGATTTGGCTGATGATCAGAGGATCCCTGGTATATCATTTATTGTACTACCCAGAAGCTTCTGACCTGCCAGCTAAGAGGCACTATTCTGTAAGCATGGAGTTATTTCCTCCAGAATTCATTCTATACACTTAAAGAAGAATTGTATATGACTCAATGACTTCAATAGTCTAAATACACATTTATACAAACGCTGGAAGTAGGAATTATCTCTTTTATCTTCACTCTTAATGATCCAGTGTGGGGTTTTGTGCTTTATAAACCTGCAATTTGTGCCCTGAAGGACTAAAAGCCTTGCCCTACAAAGAAGGTATGCATTCACTGGCAAAGACAGCAAGAGCTACATTGAATTATAAAGTATTGCTGCTTTGACTTGGACAATGCATTTGATTCTCTCCCAATCTAAAAGGAGTATAAGTTTTGAGTTCCTGGAGTACAAGCCCACTGAAGTCCTGGATGAGCAGCACTCTGAATATATATAAGGAAGAGAATCAGAAGCAAAAATTAAGACTAGTAGACACATAAACAGATTACCCATGTTTCTTTTCATTGAAGGACCTACTCTCCAGTTGTAAGGAGTACAGAAGAAGACACACTCCGGATATCATTCCCTTCAGGGTTGGCTGCAGTTGCAGAGAGCCACCTGAACTCACGCTCTTTTCCTGAGAAGTGCACATCTGGTGACTGAGCACTCTGATGACACTGCCCAGAATTCTCCATCAGTTGAGCCATGGCACCGTCATAGCATTGTCAGGCCTAGTTCACAGTTTATCTTTTCTTTTTGCCCTATCTTGATTGTTCCTCTTCCTTTCCTAAGGTGTTGATAACCTAATAAAAATCTTTGCAAATCATATTCTATCTTAGTTTCTGCTTCTAGTGCTTATTCTTTAAAACTCTCAACCCAAGTCATTCACTTGTGATTATTGGTATTCTCCTTTCTCCATTCATTAACCCAGCATTTCCTAAAGTATTTTGCTGAGAAAACAGATACTAACTTTTCTTCTACTATAATGTAAACCTATGATCAAATAGCTTGATAAAAGCTGGGTAAGATAAGTTAAATGTGCTTTCTCACTAATGACCAGACCATATGACCTGTAAAAGATCTTAATACCAATCAATATTTCCATCTTGTGACTCCTTAAGATAGCAGTCCTCTTCCATGCATCGCCAGTGATAATTTCTTCAAAAAAGAGGTAGTTACACAGTATGTTAGTCAGATTTCCATAATCTAAGATAATCAACTTATAAGAGATAAGTTGTTTATTTTGGATCACAGTTTCAGATAGACCTGTCATGGCTGATTGAGCCTGTTGCTTTAGGCTTGTCATGAGGCAGCTCATCTCATGGAGCAAAGCTGCTCTTCTCAATCTTCCTCAAATGCACACTCCCAAAGACCTAAGAACTCCCATCAGTCCCCACCTTTTGAAGTTTCCATCATGTTTCTACAGTACCATAGGCTATGGACCAAGCCTTTATCAAATGGGCTTCTGGAGGACATTCCAGAATCAAACTATAGCATATCTTGAACTTTTACTTACACTTTTTCAGGAGTAGAAATAAGATCTTATAAATACTGTAAATCATCAACTAAAAAAAACTTTAAATTATCATTTTTAACAAGAAGTATAAGACTATTTTAGGGCATCTGTAATTTCTCAGCCTTTGGAAATTAGAGAAAAGTCAAATGATCTGAGAATAAGGGAAGTTTGAGGAAAAATTAAGCATTTAGTTTTTCATAATTTTTAATATCATTGTCTTATAACATTTTATAAAAGATGTGAGTTAGTGATCAAAATGAGTCTATCAATGTTTTAAAATCACACCTTGTAGAAGAATAGTTATTGCATAATTTTTCAGTGGGAGAACACTACTCTGCATATACTCTTCACAAATGATGGAAATTCAGTCACTTGCATATATTACTTTAACTACACAAATAAAATCCATTTGCCCTACAGCTTTTAAGGACTTTATAGATGACAATGTTCACTTTTCTTTCAAAGATGCACAGCTTCATAAACACTTTTCTCCTATCAAACTACTCTGGTTTGGTTGACTAAGTGATTTGTCTCAATCAATCACATTTACCTTGTCACTTTACATTTAGAAAAGAGCATATGACCAAATGAAGGACATTGAAATGTGAAGAAATTTTCTTTGTGACTTTGGGGAAATAGGTCCTGTTTTTAAGAACACACAGAGGAAGATGAACATTTCCTTCCTATGATCTTGCCAACTCTAGTTATAGAGATTGGACACGCTACAGTTGTCTTTCCATTAGCCGGAGTATGAAGTCAAAACATGGTGGAAAGTAGAGCAAAGAGAACTGGAAAAAGCTGAACCACAGTTTAGAAATTCCATAGCTTGACCTCATTTTTTACCTAGACTTTTTATTAGGTACAAAAATAGTTTTTCTTATTAAGGTAGTTTGCAGGGGGATTTTCAGTTACAGCCAGAATGAAAGCATCCTTGCTGAGAGATTTTCAATTTCTAGAGAAAGAAAAATCTTAATTACTAAATACCAGTCGACTTCTCATCATAAACAGTGGTAAATTTCAATAAAAAGAACAGAATTTCTGAATGATGAGATAAACATATTTCCAAAATTAAGGATTATGGTATACAAAATTTGTAAGTAATCAGTCATGAATAAGTGATGTATTGTTACTTTTTTCCTTTTAAAGACAAGCAATATGTATTTTAATAAAAATAACAGTAAATTTAGGATACTGTATTTTCTTTTGAAAATTTATTTATTTTATTAATGCCTGTTTGCTGCATATAATGATCACAGTCATCACAGAAGATTTGTACATGTACATAACACATCTTCTTTTGTTTTTGTCTGCTTCCCCTCCCCTACCTCCAACCCTTCTTTCCTTACTTATTTACAAAAGTTCTATTTCCATTTTTTTCTTGAACTTTTTTTTCTTTAAGTCCCTTTTCACTTCATTCCCATGCCTCTCCCTCATCTCTTGTTCTCTTTTGCATTTTAAAATGTTCTTCCTACTTCTTAATATTTATCCTCCATTTTGCTCCTTATTTATACTTTAAATTTCTCACACAAGAGAAACAATGAGATACTGAAACTGCTATGCCTGATTTATTTCACTCAACATTATAGTCTTGAGATGCATTCATTTACCCCAAAAGTCTCAAGTTTATCTATCCTTTTTATTGTTGTTGTTGTTTTAGACCTCGTGCTTGTGAGGCAGGTGGCAGAACCACTGAGCTAAATCCCCAGCCCTAAGTTTATCCTTCTTTATGGCACTGTAAAGGATATTGTATTTTCAAGAAGTACTTAATGGTAGTCTAAAAATGTTATCATTTTATTTGTTTATTCTTATATACAAAGATGTGATTAATCCATTTTTTAGTTAATCTCTTGATAAATTGTAATTGGTTGTCTTGGTTCCTTTCCTATCACTGAGACAAAGTACTTGACATCTAAACTTAAAGAAAGGTTTTTATTGGTTCATCATTTCTGTCCAGCTGGCTCCAAGGCAGAAATGGCATGGTAGAAAAACAGGGCTAATGAAAGTTATTCAATCTATGAAGCAGAAAAATGAAGGAGGAACCTGGAGTGGTAATACAACCCTTCCAGGTTATTCCCCCATTGACCCATCTTCAACCAGACCCCCTCTCTGAAGAACATATTCAGCTACTGAATTCATCAATGGATGACTACACTAATGACTATAAGCCCCTCTAATCACCTTCCAAACACATGACACTTTGGGGAGACATTATAGATCTAAATCAAAAGATTCTACCCCTGGTCCCCAAAAGATTTGTGTCCATCTCATTATTCAAAATGTATTTAGTCCATCTCTAGGAATCACCAAAGTTTTTACAGTTCCAATATTGTTGAAAATTCCATGTCCAATGTCTCCTCTGAGACTCAAGACAAACTCTTAGCTGTGAGCCCCTGTGAAAACCAAAAACAAAGTTAAATACTGCCAATGTACAAATGCACAAAATAAACATTACCATTCCAATAGGGGGTGGAGGTTGAAATGAATTGGAGAAAGCAAGACCAATACTCAGCAGGATAAACACTAAATCCTCTAGTGCCATGTCCAGAAGCATGTGATGAGATGTGAACTCCACAGGGTTTGGACAGCCCTGACCCTAAAGCATTGCCAGTTGCAACTCTCATGGATACTCTCTTGGGGAAGCTCTGCTTATTGCCCTCAACTTTTCTCAACAGATATTTCACATTCCTGGCATCTCCAACTTCCTATAGTCTCCATTGCAATTTTGGCTTCATTCTCACAGCTTCATGCACTGCCCCCTCAGGATCACTCTACTTGGCCTCCTCCGCCTTCTTCTGAAATCTGAGTGGAAGCTTCCACTACTCAGTGTGGAATGCAAGGGATACTCTTTCATTCTGCATGCCTGTAAAACCAACATCATGTGGATGACGCCAAGGTCTGTTCCTTCTGGAGCAGTAGCCAGAATACCTTGAACCATGGCTCCAGAGCCCTCTGAGTGCCTGGATGCCTGCCCACCATGAAACAAATTCCATGAACCTAATTCCCTAAGAGGCCCTTCTTCAGAGGGGGTCGCTAGAGCCCTCTTCTCAAATAATAGCTTTGAAATTTTGTACTCACGGGCCTGGGAAGGGTAGAGTCTTGCTGTGTGTGTGTGTCTGTGTGTGTGATACCTTTAAGCCAACTTTCCTATTGTCTGATGCAAAGTAGTTGGTTTGTTTGTTATTCTAATTTTTTTAACAACCATTGTCTCCAACTTTTAATGTGCTTTATTTCTGATAAAACTGTCAACTTTCACTTTCTGGCTCCTGACTTTCACTGTAGATCTAACTAAAAGCAGCAGCAGTACCCATGCCACAGACTGAATCCTGGACTGTTTTGAAACTTCCTCTGCCAGAATAGTCCATCATCATTAAATTTATTCTGCCACAAACATTCAAGACATGATCAAAATAAAGACAAACTTTTGCTACAGCATAACGTACATAGTCTCTACTCCAACTGCCAACAAAATCTTTGTCCCTAAGTAACACCACCTCAGCATGGCCTTTACTTTCCACATCAGTATTTTGATTTTCTGATCTCTAACTACAATCTGCCATCAATCTCTACTTATTCTGCTGATAACATTCTAAACTTTCTCTAGTAAGCATCTCCAAAGCATTCCTATCTGCTTCCAAAAACCAGTTATGGTAAGGTATATTCACAACAGTGATCTCATTTCTCTGGTACCAAAATTTCTCAGTCACTGTCTCATCACTGGGACAAAACATCAGAAATCCACAACTTATAGGAGGAGAGGTTCATTTTAGTTCACAGTTTCAGCCACGGTTGGTTGACTCCATAGCATAAATACCATGGTGGAAAGGCAAGGTAAAGGAAAACTGTTCAACCTATGACATCCAGAACACAGAGAAAGAAAAGAAGAGCCTAGGCTGAGAATACATGCTTCCAGTTAAGCCCTCAGTGATCCCTCTTCTACCAGGTCCTATCACCTAACATCACATTGAGCTATTGAACTTACCAATGGATGAATCCACTGATAAGTATAGTACCCTCATTATGTAATCACCTCCCAAATACATTAGACATTTGGAGGACATTTTGGATTTTGTCTTAGTTTTTTGTTGCTGTTGCTAGGACACAATACCAACACCCACAGCCTAAATAAGGAAGGGTTTATTTTAGGTCAAAATTTTCAGCGATTTCAGTCCATAGTTTGCTGGCTCCGATACAGGGCAGCATGGCAGAGGGGCAAGGCAGAAGAGAAACAGCTAATGGCATGACATCAGGAAGTAGACAGAATGATCAAAGGAGGTGCAAGGGAGAGATACACTCTTCCAGTTTACAACCCCAGTGACTCACCTTCTCCAACCAGGCTTCACCTTCTGATATCACATTTAGCTATAAACTAATTAGTGCACTAATCCACAGATAAGCGTCACACCCCATGATACAATCAGTTCCCAATACCCCACCTATGAGAGTATATGAGGCTTTGGGGGGAACATCTAGATATAAACCATAACAAATATAAACCATAACACTGGTGCTTGTTCATTGAAAATGATTGTATAATAGAAACTTCGGAGTGATCATCAATAATAACTCTAGATAAAGCCAACTTTCTTACACTTCTGAATTTCCTTAACGAACTCTGATTTTTGATTCTAGTACTATAATATTGTCATTAAAGTAAAGGCATGAGGAAATATAAAGATATATATTAACATGAACTTCTCCAAGTAGATAAGACTTGATATTGCTTTAGTATGTATTTAACTTATCCTCTTTATAACTGATCTGAAGAATGAGTGTAGATGTCTTCACATTAGTAGATGACTTTCTCTTCTTTAAGTGAGGAATATCAGATGGACTAGAAAGTTCTCAAGAGATTTTTTTGGGTAGACGGAAGAATAGCAGGTGAATTGCTGAAGGTAGTGCACTAAAATAAATGTAACTCATTTAATATAAAGAAATTGAGTTGATTTATCAAAACACAGGATGATTGTACTCTTCTGATTTGACAGTGTTCCTTGAAGTGTAGGTAGTCTGCAGAACCAGTCATCACAGGGGCTAATATGAATCTAAAAGCCTCCAACCTCAGCAAAAAATTACTGGAACCAGTTCAGTGGTGAGGGAACTGCAATGCACTTTGTGAAGGAACCAATGAGACATTGAAAACAGGCATCTCGAAAATTATGAGGATGGTCATAGATGGTTTGGAGATAATTCTGCACTTCCAGCTACTGTGTAAAGATAAGAAAGTACTCTATAATATTGTATGCTCCAAACTGGCTCAGAAGCAGGTATGTGGGCTCTTTGGGATAATCATAGTGTGCTCTCTCACCAAAAAGAAGACTTGAAATTGAAAAGTAGATGCATTCTACCCAGAAGTTCATCAAAGTCTTTGTCCAAACCTGTGGCCTCTATTTAATTATTCCAGTTGACCCTTCCCTCTAGAGGTGTTCTAAGTGTGGGAGTATATATGTAGGAGTGCACATTTGTACAGATTTTGGTATGCATTTTATCTTTTAGGTTAGCATATGTTTATACCACTGTTAGAACTGCAGTACTGAATCTAGTTACTTGATCTCTTTCATTAAATTCTGGTCTCTTCTCACCTCCCCTTTTGAAAATGAGTAGAGAATGTTGGCCACATTCAGAACCAGGAAAGAGTCAGAGGATGTGTGCTGAGACAGAAGAGAGAAATTCTCTATACTTTCATCAGCCATCTCCTATTGGCCACTGTATGCAGGAGTATCTTGTGGAAAAGTACAAGACAGCATACTATATTAGTTCTTAGCCTAGGATTTTCATCTAAAATGAGTTCATTGAAAGTATATACCACTTTAAATTGTATATCCCTGGTCGCTAACATACAGAAGAATTTTATGAATATGTAAATTAATGAAGGTTTTTTTAGAGGATGTATGTCATTTAATGAAGAAACATGTATTTTATCAATATGATCATCATGTATATCTGTGTGTGTGTACCCAGATATCCTACATACCCAGGTATTCAGTTATAGATAAATATTTTTAGTATTTCCCTGTATTGATTTAATCCATTTTGTCTTCACTCTTTACTTATGCAGATGGTGGTAGACATACAGAACAATTTGTGCTACCAAATTTCAGAGGGGGCCTACACCACTGAGACCCAGAAACAGTTAACCTAAATCCTGAGAGAATTATGAGATTTAAACAAGAAAGGTAAGATCTAATATGTCTATTAGATCTCTGTGAAGGCATCAGCCTAACTCTGGGACATAGCAGTCTCAGAAAGTCTTTGAGAACTAGCTTCAGCCCTCAAAAGAGATTATTAAATTTGAGTAAATAACTCCTAGGCAAGGGTTTTCTTCAGTAGACATTTTGTACTGATAATTTGTATCCCTGATTTGTGTGCTAATATGTCATTCAATATTGTAACCAACCTAATAAAATGCATATTTTATATTTATATCTCAATTTACAAGAGAACAGGAAGTTTATAAAAATTTACTTCCCCCGAAAATTAGAATTCATGCACACCTAAATTAGCATATTAAATTCAGGTAATTGAGTTTATAAAATGACTAACATTTATTGTAAAGGTTTTTTTCATATTGAGTAAATCTTGCCTATCAATTGTTAGTGATGTTCTTACTCTGTCTTCTGAAGCTATACTTTAAAAAATGACAACATACTATTGACATCTCTAATTCTTTGAAAATGTCTACAGTTACCTCAGATCTATTCCTTAAACTGAACATACACAATTATTTCACTATCATAAAAATTGTAGTTTCATGGAATCTTCTTAATCTTTTTTTTTTGAATCTTCTTAATCTTTAAACAAAATTATAAAGGCAGTTACTAATTGGTACATTACATAAGTGTCTCAGAATTAAGACATTACATTTTAATTTCAATTTATTCCTATGTTGCTATATTTTAGTTGTATATTTATGTGCATACTTAGATATAGTATTATAAATACTATCAATATATTGTAATAAATTGATGTTTAATAAACAGTACAATATTATGAAAAAGAATTATTAGGAATTTTTAATTTTGCAGAATGATAAAACATTTAATCATTTCACATCAAATTTCTGATGTTTGATGTTTGGGGAACACAACAAAATATTTCCTATTAACTTGGAAATGTTATTACCTACAATGCTTATTTTGTTAGAACAAAAATATACAAATTCATTTCATATTCTCAAGTCTGTAGGATTAAACTAAAATGTAACTAAACATGTTTGAAAACAATGCAATAACAAAAAGAGGACAAGGAAACCATGAAATATAGATGTGGTTCCTATGTATCTATGAGAGATACAGAAAAAAGAGACAAAGAAAATTGGTAGAAAAATTCTTCAATCATCATGTGCCCTAGTAAAGTTTTGGCAAGTCCAATGGGATGTCGTGGAACCCAAGTTATCCATTAGAGGAGTCCTTTCTTTCACTAGACATACCCTAGTGACCTCCAAACTGAGTCAATGACCCATTACAATTGCCTCTGTATGAACGAGATAGTAGAATCTGAGAGCAGTAGGGAAGGTCATCTGTCAATTGTGTTCTTCTAGATAGAAATCTGAGCGGTATGTATTCAGGCTTCCATAACATAATATTTGAGCTCTGAACATTTTATGTGATGTTTACTTTTCAAATTAAGTGACATTGGTTGATATGTATTACCAACTATATGAGTTGCCCATGCCCATGCTAGTATATTTGATTTCACTTCTATGTATCAATATTAACTAATTTGAACTTGTTAAATGTGAGGCTACTTTAAAAAAATCTATCCTCGCTGTTCTGATAAAAGATAGTACTGGGAATGAAAAGCTAAGGAATAGATCCTAGGTGATGATTTGCCAAAATTATTAAGACAGCCTCCAGGAAGAGGTGCTAATGATCTTTTCATGGTACATATCTTGCTCATGTTGGCCAAACATGAGAAAAGTTTGCTTTTTTGTTGTTGTTAAAATTTCTATAACCCTGAAATTGACCATAAAATAATTGTATTTACTTTGGAGATACCCAATATATCATTGAACTTGGCCTCAATTTATAAGTAATAACCATAAAGCTTAGCTTATTTGTTCTACCATGCAATGAATTATGAAAGTAGAAAGGGTAGAAGTTCACCAAAACTCATATCTTCTATTTCCTGATCTAATATTTTTTCCATTAAAAACATTATGGAAAGTCTTCAACCTTTCTAATCATCTTTCTGAAGTTCATGTGTCATATACTAATATCACCTCATAATTTTTATACTTTCATTTTTTTATTGATTCATTCATTTAACAAGTTTTTAAATAAGCAAATATTTCTTGTAGATCTACGCTGCCCAATTATGGCAGCCACTAGTCACAAATGGCTACTATGTCCTTGAAATGTGGATGTACCCTAAAGGTAAAAGGTACACAGAATTTGAGGGTTTATCACTCAAAACTGTGAAATATCTCATTTAAAACTTTATATTGACTACTTAAGTGATATTATTTTAGACACTGGATTAAATAAAATATATTATTAAAAACTAAGTTCATTTTACTACTGTTTATTTTTAGTGTAATTACTAGAAAATTAAAAAATATATATGTGGCTGACATATTTTTATTGGGTAGATTTATTACAGAAAATTACCAGGAGTCACTTATACATTGATTGGAATATTTATTACAGCCAAACAAGTTTTTAAATATTGTGCATACACATAATGTCATCTTTTGTCTAAAGTCAGTGATTTAATCTAGATTAGGTGATGGAGGATATTCTAAAATAAGGGTGGAGTATGCACATTATCATTAGTTACACATCTGTAGTTTAGATAGAGTTGTGAACTGAATATATGCAATCATCCTTTTTGGGGATAAAGTTGTCTGAGAAACAGGATCTGCCTTACATAATAGCATTGAACTTCTCTTAAGTAATGTATGAGTTAGGTTTATAAAATTCCTACTTCACAGTTCAGGGCTAAAACATTTCATAGTTTCTCTGATACCAAGTCAAGCTATTAGTGCTCTTTAAATTATCATCTAGTTTCCATCTGCTCCATCAGCTGTCCTCATTCTTTCCTTCCTCTTCAATTGGGACAATAGGTGTCACTTTTAGGTGGACCTACTAGAACTGAAGAAAGACAAATAAGTTCTCCAAAAGGATGAGAAAAGAGAAAACTGTTACCCTGCTATTCCTTTATTTTCTGAAATCTTCCATAATTTTTTTTTATAATGGGGTATATGAGACTATAGATATACAGGTCCCTTTAGGATGATATTAAACAAAATGTAATGAACATTAATGCAAAGAAATTGCCCGATGTAAAAAACTCATAATTTTGTTGAAAGTAAGCAACTTCAAAGAAAGAAAATGTTGGCCAAAAAATGAAAAATATGTAATGGAAATTTTCCATAAAATTATAAAATAGCTTTTCAATTCTGAAACTAAAAAAAAAAGCTGTCACTTTAAGATAAAAGAATTTTAGGGCCTGGGATTTAGCTCAGTGGCACCACATCTGCCTGGAAAGCACAACATGCTGAGTTCAATTCCCAGTAGAAAACTAAAGAATTGTAAGTAGGATCTCTTCTCAACTTTTTGAATGTATCACAGGGCTTATAATTAGTCAGCAGATGACATGATGAAGTACTCTATTTCTTATAAAAATTGCTTTGGAAGAATTTTGTGTTTATAAATATTATAAATTAGATAACAAACTACAGAAATCTGGACTCCCAAAATGAAAAAAGTAATAGAATGCCTTACTTCTCTACTCAGTAGATTGACATTTGCAGGGATAATCTTTGTGACACTGAAGAGACCATCTCAGTTTTGCTGCAGAGTTGGAAGTTTATCTCTTTTATATGAGCTTTATAACTCATGTAGTTCATGATGACAGAGAAAACCAAATGTCATAAGTCTCTTAAGATAAGTTTCATGGCTGTTCTATTTATTACGTACCTTAAGGGCTTGCAAATATTTCTCTGTGATAGTTTTACATTTTGTAATTTTCAAAATAAGGAAAAATAATTGAAAAATAGGCTGCTAGTTTTTTTTATCATAGTGGTATAAATCTTACAAAGCTTTCTTTCTCCCCTCTCCTTTGGAAAATTATTCAGTTTTTCTTTGCTGTTGGTAGGCTAATCTACCTTATTCTACAAGCTTGCCTTGCAAAAGTCGAAACAAAATAATTCATTCCCTGCACATATTTTATTAAGGCTATGCTTAAAATTAATACAGTCTATCCTTGTTTCATGAACATTATTAAGAATGATGTAAGCATTTTAATGAATCACTAGAGCTACTGCCACCTAGTATAGGGAGGTCTGAATTGAACTGATAAATAGTATAGATATAAACTGGAGCTGGAAGATTGGCGGTTAACCCAGGGAGAAAATTCTGCAAAAAGAAGGTGGTGGTCTGTTTTCTGACCTTGTTGTCTCAAAATTTTCTGAGAAAGGGATATCAACCCCTTTTCTCATTCCCAACCCTAGATAGTCTTACATCTCTGAAGCCCAAGCATTCACACATAGGCTCCTTATTGACCCATGTGGCCCTGCCTAACCCAAGTAGGCATCATTTGTATTCACTTGCATTGTGGTTTTGATCCCCCTACTGGGCTTTGGCAGCAAAGCTTGCTCCAGCTAAGAGAAAATAAGTTTAAAAAGTCCTCCTCCCCATGTGAGGGTGGAGACTCACAGTTAATTGGAAAGAAACACTATTAATTACTACCCCAAACCTCTTGCAAAATTCTAGGAAAGCAAAAGAAAATCAACCCTGGACTTTTCTACAGTTGCCATCTCTGGGCTTGCCCTGCTTGGATCTGTTTCTCCAAGTGTATGATCCTTACTAATAAAAGGTAGCCTTGCCTACAATATACTAGGTTCACTCCTCAGTAAACATGACAAAAACTCCTGCTTTCTGACTGAGTCGCATTCTGTGAATCTCCTCACAAATTTCAAGCAGGATCCAAGAGTTGAGAGACCAACACAATGCAAATCATCACCCAGCCCAAAAGGGGAAGGCACAAAGATAACCGAGTGACCAATATCTAGCCACCTACTGAAACTAGTAGTAGACACAGGGCTCTCATTGTCCAACTGTCTCTGCAAATTCCACGAAAGTATTTCTTATTCTTGTAGAGAAATAATGTTGACAAAATCATAAATGTTCTTTAAATTGATAAAATTGATTAAAATTGTTCTTGCTGCAAATTCATGTGGTCCTCTTCTAAGAACAAAAAGAGTAAGCTCTCCTCCCTTTCCCTTGTTCATGGAAACTGAACCATACCAAATTCTTAGCGAGGAGAGAGGTAGAGGCATCAAGAGTTTATCATTTCTTCTATATCAATGATTGATTTCCCCAGAGAACAATAGGCTTGCCAATGAGCCTTGCTCCTGAAATACAAACTGTAGGTTACTGAGGTTTTGACTTTTGCTTAGAATATGATATTTCTCTATCAGGATTACATTAGTGGTGGGTAATATGAGGGATTGAAGTATAATAATAAGCTCATTTATATGCTAAATCTTCTGCTATGGGTTGGCACATAAATATTGAAAATACTGTTTGGTTACTATAGTTATTCCAATCAATACAACATTTCAGACACATAAGTGGATTTTGTGTTTTATTCTTCTAGGGACTTTGGATCTAAATAATTAGGCAAAATAAAAACTTTTGGAAATTTTACTTATTATTAAGATGGGGCCATTTGTAATCTCATCATAAAGATACACAGTGCTTTTATGTATGCTTAAGGTGTGAAACCTAGTGTCGAACAGAACTGACTTAAAGTCTCAGCTTTACCACTTTAGGATTTGTAACTTTGCAAAGTTTATATAACTCCGAGATATTAGTTTTTTAGTTAGAAAATTGTTCTTAAGAATAGTATAAAATCCATTTAAATTGTGAGAATTCATTTTTATGAGATAATAACTGTGGAATTTTCTCTATAAAGAGTAATTTTCAATAAATAAAAAACAGTATTTTATTATTTATATTGACTAAAACTATATTTGGCATACAAGATGTCCTCAATGAACATTTGTTAAATCAATTACACTTTAATCCTTATATCTATAGAGGCAATCACACTGGTAAATCATTATTCTGATGTACAAGAAACTATTTTTGAGACAATAGATAACATGTTCTTTTTCATAGAAAGGAAAGTATCTTCAATTAAGTTACCTGGGAACAATGGAAATCTTACTAATGATGGTTTTAATGTAGTCATGATATCAATATGAGATTGTAAATTGAAACATTTAATTTTGGCTTTGTTATTGAAAGAGGTAAGATGTAAATATTGCATAGTTAAATTTTATAACAATGCTTTCCTGATAAAAGACAGTCAAAATCAGATGCTTATTGCTTGCCAAATTTTCAAAATACTTCATGTGAAAAGAAGACAAAAAATAAAATGCCCTGGGATTGAAGATACTCTTGTTCTAAATGAATGTTGGCCATGTAGCATCTGTCTAGGTAAATGGTGTCACTTTGAAGGCAACTTTATAATCTAGAGTAGAAATGGAGGGTATTTTTAAAGGATCCAATTACCTGCCACATTTCAAAAGAGCAGTAAGCCTGTTCATGGAAACTAAGCAATTTCTCTCTGCTGAGTTCTCCCACACATCATTTTGTAAAGCATTTAACAAAACAAAGTAAAAATTCTTTTAATAATGATTTTTTAAAAAACATTTGAAAGAATACCAAAAAAGTTGTTAGTTTATGTATACATTTTTCCTTTTATTCTTAGAAATGAATTGACCATATTTTTCTCTTGCCTTCCTAGGCACCAACAACTATATCCCCAAAAAGAGTACATGGGTATTGTCTTTCCCTATACTTAGATGAAGTATAAAATGTTTTATTGGAATGATATTATGAATAAAGTATAATTTTAACTTCATTTAGGTAATCAATTTTCATGTGTTACTCTAAAAGGGGGGGGATCGATCAGTGGATCTAACCCAACACTGCCAATTCTTGTGGAGACATGATGAAGAAAAGCTTGGAAGTATATCTTCATGATAAGGGATGGTTTTTATAGTCCATTTTAATTTTTAGCCCAGAGAAACACCAACTTCTACTCTTTTTTGGGAAAAAAAGTGATAAGATAAAGTGTCATGTGTTAGAGTGTTTCTTCCTGTAAATTTTGATGATATGCCACAAATATGACCTCATTTTACTTCACAGGGTCATTGAGAATTAAGTACCAAATAGTTTATTCTTGTATTAAAGATGGCTAAAAACATAAAGTTAATAAATTTTCCTAAGGAGATGGAATAATTTGATGGAAAAATATAGAATTGAACTCACATGAAACTCGATATTCTGGTTTATCCTCTATGTGTCAAAAAATATCTAATGTATATTTCAGAATTCAGCTTCAAATACCTGACATTATTGATTCTTCTACCTTATTTTAGAAACTGAAAGAAAAACATGAGTTTAACAAGCCTTTAAGTGTGACACTATATGCATGTTTTACCATTCTTCATTCTAAACCCTATTTAGATTTTCCATTCTAAAAACTGAGCTACCTTAGCTATAAAAGCTTCCCATTCCGCAGCACTTTTATCTTATGGATTTTGTGTAGGGGTGGAGGAGAAATACATTTAATTGAAGATAATTGTTAAAGTCTTGTTTGATTTTTGCTGCATAAGCAACACATGATTGTCATATGATTTTTATATCTATGACTTTTTCCATCTAAGGGAATTTCCATCAGGTGTGTTTGTTTATGTGGGGGTAACAAGCAATCACACTTATGGGAATAAGCAGAAAGTAATAAATTTTCTACTGGGTTTAACACTTATAATATCATTTCATTATCTGTTCCCTTTTTTGTACCTGGCATATTGAATTCACATTCTCTTATATAAGTTTTGTTTTCATGAGCTTTGTCAATTCTATTTACACAAATATTTCTGACATCTAATTCTCGAAAGTGGTTGAATGTAATAAAAGTAGTACAAAGCTTCATAACTTACAGCAGGTCTTTAATTGACTGTCCAGGGAAGGGCTATGTTTGGTTTCTCTGACCAAATGGATAATAGATTTTATAGCCCCCCAAAACCTTTTGAGAGAATGAGTGTTCCAGATAAACTCAAGATTAAGAATAGCTAATGAGAACTACAGCACTCCAAAAAAAGAGATCAAAGAGGATATTAACAAAATGGAAAGACATCCCCTATTCTTGGGTAGGAAGAACAAATACAGTGAAAATGGCCATACTTCCAAAACTGTTGTACAGATTCAATGCAATCCCAATTGAAATCCCAACAGCATATTTCACAGAACTAGAGAAAACAATCCAAAAGGTCATCTGGAACCAGAAGAGACCTAGAATAGCAAAAGCAATTCTAGGCAACAGAGTCATGGCAGGGGGTATCACAATTCTCAACTTGAAACTATACTACAAAGCCACTGTGAAAAAAATAGCATGGTACTGGCAAAGAAACAGACCCGAAGATCAGTGGAATACATTAGAAGATGCAGAAACAGCTCCAGATGTACTCAGCCACCTTATCTTTGAAAAAGGAGCCAACCATCCTCACTGGAGGAAAGATACCCTCTTTAATAAATGGTGTTGGAAAAACTGGATTTCAACTTGCCAAAGATTAAAACTAGACCCCTGTCTTTCACATGCACTAAACTAAAATAGAAGTGGATTAAAGATCTAAATATTAAAACAGAAACACTAGAATTACTGGAAGATAAGTTAGATAGAACTCTTGAAGACATTGGCATAGGAAAGGACTTTATGTACAAATCCTCAGGAGCACGGGAACTAGCACAAAGAATCAACAACTGGGTTCTCATCTTATTAAAAAACTTCTGCACTTCAAGGGAAACCACCAACAGAGCTAAGAGACAACCTACAATGTGGGAAAAAAATTTACCAGCCATTCCTCAGACAAAGGTCTACTATCCAGAATATATAAAGAACTCAAAAAAATCAGAGCCCCAATTATAAAGACCCAATTCAAAAATGGGCATCTGAAATGAACAGACATTTCTCAGACAAAGTAGTAAAAGAAGCAAATAAACATGTAAAAATTGTTCAACATCACTGGTCATTCAAGACATGCAGATGAAAACAAAACTGAGATTCCACCTCACCCCAGAAAGAATGGCTGCTATCATGAAATCAACCAATAACAAGTGCTCGTGGGTTTGTGGGGAAAAAGGAACCCTTCTACATTGTTGGTAGGACTGCATACTGGTGCAACCACTGTGGAAATAAATATGGAGATACCTCAGAAAACTGGTCATTCAAGACATGCAGATGAAAACAAAACTGAGATTCCACCTCACCCCAGAAAGAATGGCTGCTATCATGAAATCAACCAATAACAAGTGCTCGTGGGTTTGTGGGGAAAAAGGAACCCTTCTTCATTGTTGGTAGGACTGCATACTGGTGCAACCACTGTGGAAATAAATATGGAGATACCTCAGAAAACTTAGATTGGAAGTCCCATTTGACCCATTTATTCCTCTACTGGTTATTTTCCGAAAAGAATTAAAAGAATCATACCACAGTGATATATTCACACCCATGTTTATGGTGGCACAGTTTGTAATAGCTAAAACTTGGAAACAGCCCAGTTGCCCATTAACTGGAGACTGGATAAAGAAGATGTGGTGTTTTTTCTTTTTATAAAATACAGTACTACTCAGCCATAAAAAATGAGAAACTAGAGACATTTATAGTTAAGTGGATGCACATTGAGGCCATACTCTTAAGTGAAATAAATGGTACATACATGGGTAAATACTGAATAGTTTCTTTGGTGTGAGAAACTGAAAGTGTAAATAAGGATCAAAATGTATAATTGATATTTTGAAATAAGAAGAAAATGTTTAAAGGAATAGGACAAGTGGGAGGGGAAGGGAAAAGGAAAGAAGGGAAAAGAAAAATATGAGAAAAGGAAAAAACGGTAACAATGTCTTTGTAAATAGGGAAGGGTGGAGGGGGTGAAGGGAGGGCAGGGGAATGGGGAAAAAATAAGAATCAAGATACATCATATAAAGGTACAAGATCCCAATGATGAATGTAACTGTATTGTATTGCTAAAATGTACCAATAACTAAATGGAAAAAAAAAGAATAGCTAATGAATTTCTATTAGTTTGGGTAGTTGAAAACATGATTTTATTTGTATAAAATGTAAAAAAAGTCCTCACTTTACATTTGATACATTGAGACTTTAAGTTTTTATATTTGCAAATATTATTTTCATTACAAACATAAAGTTCCTGAAGAAAAACAAAGTGTTATTTACAAAAAGTACTCCATTTCCCCAGGCACCAATTTTGCCCTTCTAGGTTAACACAATAAGAACCTGATGAAATGCCATCCTACATCTGTGGGAGTTCATACTGCTGGAGAAAAATATCAAAAATATAAATTTAGCTGGTGACACCAGCTAAAAGAATATGAGGAACACTGTTACCTCTCCCTTTCTACATTCAATAGTCACATTTCAATGACAGGTGAAATACAGTGATTAAATTGAAATCATTAAAACCTGTTATTTCTTTGGTTAATTCTAGGTATAACAAAGCATCATAGACACTTTTTTCTTCTTTCCTTCCTTCTTTTCTTTTTCCTTCATTTCTTTTCTTTCTTACTATGTGTATTTTTTTGTTTTAATTTTGAAGGTATTTAGGGTAAAATACTTAAATTCTATTAAATATTTCTTTAGAGAAGTGAATATATGTTTTCTGCTCTTTATATATAAGAATATACAGAATGAACATGTAGCTAAAGATATAGATGTGGATTCCTATATATGAAGATCATAAGTATCAATAAAATTTAAGGTACTATAAAGTACTCTTGAAAATAGTTTAGCAAACCCACAGAAGACACGCATATCATTCTCCTCCACCATCCCTACAAAATATGGGATCCTGGGCCGGGAATTTAGCTCAGTGGTACTGTGCCTGCCTCGCAAGCACAACGTCCTGAGTTCAATCCCTGGTATAAAAAAAAAAAAAAAAATGGAATCCTAGTCTAGATAGCACATCTATGCATGAATATTGACATCCTGGAAAAATTGAATCTCCTTTTGGATTTTGATTTATAGCAGAGATTTCCTGTCTAAACATAAGTTCTCCTCAATGTTGTCTTTCATTCAATGGGAAGGCCCTACTGCTTCTGTAGGAATAATTTTCTAACCTCTCAATTCTTAGGCTCTTAGCATATAAATCAATTTATTTTGGATACAGCAGTCAAACAGGGCAACTTGGCCACTTCCTCACTATCTATTTCAAGTAGGATATTTTTAATCAACTAAGCAGCATGAGATTATGAGTTCTCAGAAGTAGAAAACAGCTGATGTAAAGACATATGCTCATTTCTAGACACATCCTAGATTTCTGGACTTACCAATTTAGCAGTCACTATCTTAGTGAAGGCACAAAAAACCTAATATCAAAACTCTCTCACAGTCTAGAAGTATCAACCACAAGCTTAGCTGATGTGGCACATCAAATTTAAATTTCAAAATACTAGAAATTGAGGAAGTTCAGTAATAGGTTAATTCCCAGCATGATATGACTACATTTACTAGATTAATAGCGTCTATTGGAAAGTTCCCTTCTTATATGTTAATAGAAATTGTCTTTCATAGGCTGTTTCAGATAAGGTTTTATCAAAAAAGCACAGCTACCATGAGTGATACAAAGTAAAGGAATAATTCTAGGAATCAGACTTTACACAGTTCATAGGAAGCATTTGCATCTACATGTGTTGATGAACTTGATAGCAGTTAGAAAAGATGGACATTATTATGGCTTGTGTATAGATGTACCTGTAAAGTCTCGTGCACTCATAGTGGGGCTTTTCAGAGGTGGCTTGATCCAAGGTGTGTGAATATGGATTAAAGATGTGTGGTAACTAAATTAGTCCACTGATTAGTTGAGAATAGTTCTGGGTGTGGACAATGGGAAGGCCCACCCTGGGTGTAGGTAGCACCAATAAATAGGCTTGTAACCTGGATGGGATAAAAGAGAAAGGGAGGCTTGCTTCTGGTTGCCTCCTGCCTGCCATGGCGTGGACTGTTTCTCATCTGCCATGGCCCTATACCATGCCTCCCTGCCTTGGAGCCAGCGGACTATGAACTGAAACCTCTTCAAACTGTGATCTAAAATAAACCTTTTTTCCTTTAACTTATGGGTGTCAGGCATTTTGTCCCAGCAATGAGAAAAATAACTAATACAGACATGAAGCAGTGGAAAGCAATAAAAAAATGGGTACTCCCATCCAAGTACTAGTGTGCTCAAGGTCAATTGAACAGCATGGTGAAATCCTGTCTCAAACAATCAAGAAAAAAAATGGTATTCACAAGAGCGAATTAAAACAACCTCCAATTGTCATGACCTAGGTAAGCTGCAAAAAAACTAGAGGCCTCACTGTGAAGATGCATAGGTTTATGATCCAAGTTAAGAGAAACAGAAGGAGATGATCTGGTGGAACAGGGGAAGCTGCAGGCTTGTCTGCTGTCTCACCAAAGAAAGTGAGTCTGCAGCTCAAGAGATAAATTGTACAAACTGCAGTGATATTTAATGTCTTATAATAATGTTTATCATATAATGGCTAATGTCTCACTTTTGCCTCTCATACTCATACAAGCATTTCTTTTAGCTTACCCTAACTTGATGCCATAGAGAGAAGGGGATTCTGTAAAACAAGTTTGGTTTTACCAGGTGACACAGTATAAAACACACTAGAGCTCATCTTTAACAAACTGACATCCATGCAAATATCTTTTATCTATATTTAAATTCCAAATAAATTAATAAAATCATGTGTCTTCCTAACATCATGCAACCATTCATCATACAACAAAAATATGACTCTTTCCAAATGAATTAGACTTCTCATCTTATTTTAATAAAATTTAGTGTTCATTTTTCTTCAATCTATGTAATACTCATCCCTTTCAAAACTCTGTAACATAAATACTGAGACAAAATTAGCCATTATTAATATATATGATGTGAGATGTTAAGGGAATAGCATAAAAATAAATGCATTGTCTAGCACACATATAAATACTTTATTTGAAAGTAAGGAAGCAACAATACCAAGTCTTTATTTTTGCTAATGGTTATAGCTTATATTTATAACTTTTACCACTCCACACTCTATATTATCTTTGTATTCAGCAAGTGGCTGGATATGATTTCTTGCCAGATTGGCAGATTTGACTTCTCGTATATAAGGGACCAGGGTAATAACAGTCCCACCATATTAAGTTGTTAAAGATTTCCATTAACATTTACCACAAGACTTAGAAGTAATAAAAGATACCCTAGAGGATCTCACACATATACCAAATATACTCCTACATTCTTCCATTTTAGTAGCAACTCAATTTCCCCTTGACAGTGTGGATTAATCACCCCATCCAGGATAATAACCCTTCTGTTTGCCTCTTGTTTTTTGACCTGAGAAGAACAAAATGACTCCTCAAGGAAACATCAGAGTTGATGGTTGCAGGGAAAGGAAACAAAATTTTCATTAGTGGATCATAAGGGGACATAGCAGAAATATGCCTATATGATTCCTAGATATGAAGAAACAGCATCACAGTGATCACCAAGTGAAAGTATATGCCACATCCTACAGGACATTATCTAGTTCTGCATGATGTAAGTCTTCAAGCTATTGGTTTCATAATTATGAGAGCTACATTATGATTAGTGAATTCTATAAGTATGAACTTGTCACATTTCATTCTTTTAAATTGATTTTTACTTGTACATGTTGCAGGATGTAATGATTACATTCATTGTGGCGAGTTGATACATGTAGTTAACAAGTTTTGATTCTTCCCCCTCCCACTCTCTGTCTTCCTTCCACCTTAGGAATCATCCTCTCATCATCCTCTTCCCACTTGCAAAATATCTATTGTTTTTAAATGAAGTCTTTAGTCAGAAGCAATGCTGTGTGGAACACAAACACAGAGTGAAACATTCTGTAAGTATACTGACAGAAACTGTGCTTTTGATAGAAGGATGGTATACATAACAAAGGTAAACTTATTAATAGTAAATATTTATTCTAACAGGAAAAAACTATTGGCCCTTGTATGATGAGAGTGCTTATTTACTTGTATTATATTAAGGTAAAAAATTGAAAAATAATCAACTTACCCATGGCTAATGACCCGGATGGGTGCTGCTGTACTGAAGACTTGGTGTTAGGATCTGATGTTGGTAGCTTGTTCCGTCAGTAATAGCTCTGGCCAGATTAGCTTTAAAGAATGAACGTCCACATCGCTTAGCCCATGGAAAACCTTTGTCCCTGCCAACATGATCATTTGTTCAAGAGCTCATTGGGTAAAAAAGAAATGTTTGAGTAAAGAAGCCAACTGATATCTAAAGAACTAATCATTTGTATAGCAGATTAAGATCATTAAGATCTTTCTCTTCAATTTGCTCTCTGATGAACATTTACATAGGCTACATATAACTCTTTTCATCCACTTGAAGAGATTTTTCCAGTATTTTAGTCCTGTAATTCTTTATTACTAAGTGTCAAGTTATGCTCCTATCCAAGACCATGATTGTCCAACAAAACTGTTTCTGCATTTGAATTAGTGGACATCTGTACCTCTGTTGAATGTGCAGGTATATGCTGCTTTGGGCAAAATGAGGAGCCAAGAGTGTTGTCTGGAATTCGGCTCACTGAGACAATTTTCCCTAGCCAGTCTTCTTCAGGATCAGTCATATATTACAATGTTGTTGCCATCACTTTTGCATGATACTGGATTATCATGTGGAACTATCCTGTAATCCCATCATTCTGGGAGACTGAAATGGGAGGATTGAAGTTTAAGCCCAGCTAGGGCAATTTAATTACTTAGCAAGAACCTGTCTCAAAATAATTGAATGAAAAAAGATCTGGGGGTGCAGTTCACTGTGAAAGACCCAGGTTAAGTCTCTAGTACCCCTCAAAAAACTTTCAGAATTTTTTTTCTTAATAAAAGAAGCTATTTGTGAGAACAAGAAAGCAGTGTAGTGAGGATAAGGACAATAGGCTCTATGTCACTTGCCTATGCAATTGTGTGTGTGTGTGTGTGTGCACGCGCGCACGAGGCAGGGTCTCACTACGTAATTCAGGCTGGTCTTGAACTCACTATGAAGTCAGGGCTGGCCTTGAGCTCATAGTAATCCTCCTGCCTCAGCCTCCCAAGTGCTGGGATTACAGGCATGTGCCATCACACCCAGGTTGTCTTAATTTGTCTTTTGACCTTTGACCTGCTTGAGATCAGACTCCTAACTACAATATGTGTGATAAATATTTCAGTGCATGACCAATCCAAGACCTGATAAATCAATAAACAGCTACATGATGGGCAGCTCATGTTATATCATATCCTAATGGTCACTTGTAAAACATTCAATTCTACAAAGGGTGACTAGTAGATTAGATGTTTCTCAAAAGAATAGTTACCTATGAGGGATGGATGCCTCAACTAACTACTTAGCTTTCTTTTCTTTTTAGCCATGGCAAGAGTAAGATGCATGGGCAAGTGGTATGGAGGTCTATGGCCTGTGAGTAGGAAAAAAACCACACTAACAGTCAACCAGTGTCCAATGATAGGGTATGGGGGGGGTCTTTCTAGAGGAAAAAGCAGGGTCTTTTCTCAGTCCTGATACCACTAACAGCTCCAGTTCAAAATGATATTTGGGGAAGACATCTAACCTACTGAGGGCAGAAGGTGAAGAGAAAGGGAGAAAAAGCCCAGGGAAGTAAAGTGGCAGGGGTAGCTTCAAAGGTGGGTGTGCAGCAGAGAGCACTGCCCATGCCAAGGTGGACAATAGGGAGCTGGGCTCACGAAGAGGAGACTGGAGACCAGGCAGGTGGTGGGTTAGTGACAGCTGTGACCAGGAGGCTCAGTCTAGCCCAGCTGAACACTCACCCCTCAGAGCAAAATGGTCTGAGCCTGCATCCCACTGGGAGATGGGCCAAGTGACCAAAATAGTCCCACTGAATAGGGCACTGAAGGGGGCCAGATAATCAGAGGGGGGCAACACCAATGCACCTGTGACAGAAAGAAATGGGCTTGAATCTAGATATGGAGCCAGTACAAGGCAGTGGCATACAGAGGCTATAATCTGAGGCAACCAAGGGTAGAGAAGAGGTGCTACAGCAGTAGCAGAGTGGGCACATTCCTATTCATACCACAGATGTCACAAGGTCTGTGCTCCCTTCTCTCCCATCTGGCTTTCTAGATTCCACGGCGGGGGGGGGGGCATTCTACAGGCTATAAAGAAGGATGAGGTTGGAGCCCAGGAAAGAACCTTCTCATGGACTTCTACACTCTTGTCACAATCACCCTACACTAGAGTAGGCAATGTAAACAGATTAGATAGGCAGATATTGTCTTTTTTTCTCCTTCAGAGAGGAATTTATCAATTGTATCAATAGTATATAATCATATTTTCTTTATCTATCTTTGTAGAATTTTTATTTTTATAGTTTTTTATTTTTCACTAGTATGTTTTTGCAGTACACAATGATTACATTCATCGTAGGGAATTGGTACATGTATACAAAACATCTCATTTCTTTTTTTCCCCATCTCCCTACCCCCCTTTTTTAAATAAAGCACATAGCACAATTATAGTCAAAACATGTAAAACATATGAAAACATATAAAACACACAAACATATAAATACATAAGACAATTATGGTAGATTAAGGTACAATTTTAGATACATTGCTATACACTTTTAAATACAGAACTGTAATATATGCTGGATTACAAAAAACTTTTTTTCTCTCTCTTTTTTCCCATTATCTTTTATTTTGCACATTATATATTCAGTTTTTCAGATAAGGGAAACCACATGATATTTAACCTTGTGTGTCTTATTTTCTTTATTTAACATTACAGTCTTTTGAATAGTTTATTTACACATCACTTTACACAACAAACCCTTACTCTCTAAGGCACACACAAACAGGTATAAATTCCCTGTCCCAGTTACTCATAGGAATATGAGACTAAATGAAGTCTGAGTCACTCACTGAGCAGAAGTTCAGGTCCAGACAGGCTGGGAGAGCATGTCTATTTTAACAGAGGTCCTGCAGGGTCTGTTCCTTGAGCCTAAAGTACTGTACCTGGTTTATGAGAGAACCTCAGCTGTTCATTGGAGACCATTGTCTGATCAGCAGCTCTTCCATTCCTCTGTATATGTAGTTTTTGTAGAAAATTTTCAGCTTTTTCAGCTGTTGTATCTGTCACTCCAGCTATAGTAGTCAGGCCATCTGTTCTGGAGTGTAACCAATCAGATTCTTTGGGTGTTGCGCTCTTAGAGTTCTTTAAAGCTCCTTGCCTTAGCTGCCAGTATGCGCTGATATCATTGCATATTTGACATGACAGATACCATATTCCTTAAAGCTCTACTGATAAAAGCCATCTGTGATAAACGCAATGCCAACTTCAAACTAAGTGGGGAAAACCTGAAACCATTTCCTCTAGAATCAGCAACAAGACAGAGGTGTAAACTCTAATTACTCCTGTTTAATATATACTCAAAACCTTAGCCAGACAAATTGGAGAAGATAAAGAAATTAAAGGGATACATGTAGCAAAGGAAGAAGTCGAAAGTATCCTTACTCAGAGATGATATGATCTTTTATAGAGAAGACACAAAACTTCCCTCAAAGTCTCCCAGGGCTAAAAAAATAATTCAGCAAAATGGCAGGATACAAAATAAAATACAAACAAATCAATAGCATTCCTGAACAGGAACAATGAACCCATGGCAAAAGAAATCAATTCACAATAACACCCCATTCACAATAACATCAAAAAAATGAAATACCTTGGAATTAAACTAACCAAGGAAGTATAGTACTCTGAAAAAGAGATTGAAGAGAACATCAAAAAATAGAAAGAATTCCCATGTTCCTGGATTGGGAGAACCAATATTGTGAAAATGGGTATACTACAAAAACTGATATATAGATTTAATGAAATTACAATAAAAATGCCAATAGCATTCTTCACAGAACTAGAAAAAATTTAAAATTTATATGGAACCAGAAGAACCCAAAATAGCAAAAGCTATTGTGGGCAACAAGAGCAAAACAGGTAGCATCACAATCTCAGATATCAAGTTATATTACAAAGCTATGGTGATTTAAACAGCATGGTATTGCCACAAAAACAAACATGGTAATGAATGGAACAGAATAGAGGATTCAGGGACAACCCCAGGCACATTCAGCAACCTGATTTTTCACAAAAGGATCCTGGAAAAAAGAGAGCCTCTTTAACAAATGGTGCTAGAAAATTGGCTATCCACTTTCAGAAGTTGAGATTACACTCATAAATATCACCTTGTACTAAAATAAAATCAAAAGGATCAAAGACCTAGATACTAAAACAATGCTTAATCTAGTGGTATACAAAATAGAAAAAACTTTTGAAGACATAGACATAGGCAAGGTCTTTCTGAAAAGAACCCTAAATGCACAACAAATAAAACCAAAAATCAACAAGTGGGATTATATCAAATTAAAAGGTTTCTGCATAGAAGGAAACAACAAATGGAGTGAAGAGAACATGTACAGAATGGGGAAAATTTTTGTCAACTACTTGTCAGACAGAGGACCAATATCTAGAACAGATAAAGGATTCTGACAAATCAGAATCCATATCCAACCTCAATTAGTAATAATTGGTACAGCTCCCAAAGTGAAAGATCTAATGTTTCACTTCTTGCCTTCCAAGAACAGTAATTACCTTTTTATTTGGCATGCTCAAATAAGAAGCACAGTGGCCTTGACAAAGATACTACACATGGTTCAGTGGATAACCATGTAAATCCTAAACTTTTCCTTACTTCTCTCCTGTTACCTTATAATCAGTCTTAAGTACAAGTTATCTCAAACTACAGAGGAAAAAAATGTTTTTATATTTCTCCAAAGTCTGATAGATAGATAGATACATACATACATACATACATACATAGATAATTTCAGACTTCGAGTGAACAAAAGCTTTTTACAAATATGAAAACTTTAACTTCACACAATTTTAGAAATCAATGGATTAAACTAATATCAGTTTTGTCGAATAAGTTTATAAATGTCAATTCATTTCAGAATTCTAGTTTAATAGATGCAAATAATGGTTTTTACTTTGGTGCTATGAATTTTGCCCATATCCTAAGTGGAATTACTTTTTTGGTAATTTTATTCATCTCTCTCCTTAATTTTTTCTTCTGAACAATTCTTTTCAGGCTTTTCTTCTTATTCCTTTCAGGCTTTTCTTCTTATTCCTTTCTATTCTTGTATCTCTTTTCTTAAAGATCACTCAGAGAATGATGACATAGATAGTAAAGAGTCTGAACTCTTAAGCTCTCTTCCTGTCCTAAAGTTTTCTGTCTTGTTCACGTCCAAATTCAAATATCCTATGTGCCTTTTCTAATATTTGCTAGGAAAACAAAATCTTGAATTGGGTTAGATGGCAGTGATTTTGAGATTCAGTATTTATATGCTGAAATGTCAAAAGCATACAAACTAAAACAATATTGTGGAAAAAATGCTGCCTATTTCCTCCAATGTAAAATAATAATAATAGTTTTTATCACTTTCATATTATAAAGCATAGAAATTAGCTGAGAGGAAGAAGAGTTTTCCTTTCATTTTTTTACCAGTTTGTAAAACTTCATGGGACTTGAATTCATTTGGTAATCTACAAATGTCCTGAAAGCAATGTTGTTAATTAAATCTTTTAAGAATCAAATTCACTGAAGAGGAGCGGGCAAGATTAATGGTAGTATTGAACAGAATTTGAGCATAACATAAAAAATAGTAAATTACTGTGATAAAGGTAATATTTAAAAATTGACCTATGGAAGAGGCAAAATAAAACAAGTAATTATCAATCAAGTTCAAAACAAAGTAGTCAATTAATAAATCCCACAACTAAAGTATTAATTTATCACTGAAATTATCAATAGCATTGTCTATGATTTTATAAAAGTCTTGTGGATAGTTCCTGCCTTCAAACTGGCTCCAGTCCACACAGGAAGTACTAACTGGAATAAAGAATAAAATACATTGCACTTTATTTCTTTCTTGAGCAACCTACTCTGTTTGCTAGCTAGATGATTTCCTTGTCTGCTTTTGAACTGATGTAATTTTAACTGAAATTTTATTCTGTGTCAGAGCAAAGTCTTACTTTGTTTGCTCTTTGCAATAAAAATTTTAAGAATAAACTGTGTGAAATTTGAGTTTGTATTTAAAATATGAAAGATTTTTCTTTTTCCTTAAAGAGATGGAAGGAACTCAAGACAAAAAGAACTGGTTTCTGTATAAATAACTGTAGCTCAGAGCAGCATATCAAGACTTGGCCTTTGTAATCTCAATACTAACAAAGTGACACTACTGCCCTTTGATGATTTGTGACAGTCATTGCATTTCAATTGTCCGAAACCAGCGTTACCCTCCAGCATCCTCCTCTTAAACATGAAATGTCATTTATCAACTCTGCCTGATGAGGCCTGAGATGACTCAAAGCTTGGCTGGCTTGTAGATCTATTGGTGCTTGGACCTGTTGCCAGCACTTTTCCAGGACAAGTTTACAGCACAGATTTATGCCAGACACACAAATCCATGTGTTACTAATAGGAAATTACAGCTCTCATTCTTTGAAAAGTTCAGATTATAATGTGTAATGTGCTTATGCTTATGTATATTTGAAACAAACCAACGTCAAATGCAAACCTCTAGGAAAACAATTTATGTATAGTCTATGGAGTTCTCAAGTGTTATATAAAACAGCAGCAGTGGGAAAGTGAAAAAGAAAGAAAATTGTGTTGTGTTAAAATATAAGGATGGTGTCAGAGATAAGAGGCCCAAAGACTCACATAAGTATTAAAACATTGCTTTTTTGTGTGTTTTGAGACTAGCAGGTAGTATCCTTCAGATTTTTACTATATGCACTGTTTTGGGTTGATTTATATTTGTACATTATTTCAGTGTAGTTATCTTTTTAAAGCAGAGAAGTGGAAAACTCCTGATACAATCAAAGAAATCAACTCAGCAAGTATTTGTTTTTTTTCCAAGTGTTTGTTATTTTTCCAATGCTGTACTGGTTTCTACAGGAAATAGGAACGTGACGTACATGGAAGAAACCTCCTGGTCTGAACCTACAAACTTGGTAGATACATTTAATAAATACCAGAAAGCAAAGTTTAAAATAATCAAGGACCAAAATGTATGATTCTGAGAAGATAAACGCTTTCTTCAGGGGAAGTTTGGAGTAGGACTTAGCTTTTAAAGTTTATCCAACTGCAAAACCAGAGAAGATCCTCCAAAGCTGAGATGAAGAACTTTGGCTCATTCCACCTACAGAGCAAGTTGAAAGTTCACTGATTTTCATCACAGAAAAAGGATGTTGAGACACATTAGTAACAGCCATAAAGGAGTTTATTAGGCAGAACTTTAGAAGTACATGCTAAAATGAATAGAGCATGGACCTTCAAAAGAGAGACGGGTGCATTGTGGCCTACAGCTGGATATATTTATGGAGGTTTGGTAGTGTGTCTAAAATAGATTATCTAGCATATGTATTTTAGTGTAGACAGAGTTTGCTCATTCATTGGATTAGAATACACAGTATTTATTTGTGTTTGAAGCAGAGATGTGCTGTTCTCTTAATAGTGTGCTTCATGAGAATTGAGGTTGATAGGAGTACAATTTATAGGTGAAAGACACAGACCCAAAACCCAGTATACAGTCTTATTGTCTTTAAGGGAGTTAGAAATTTTTCCTGGGTTTGCATCCTGAGGCAGCAGTTTTTTAATTAAAAGTACAATTTTAAAATTGTAATTTTCCTTGTCTGTTTTCTACCCATCTTAATTACTTCTACTCTACTTCAGGGTGATTGAGATCAACACATTAAGCTTCCTTTGTGTGTTGTCATGCCACAAGTGTCAAGAGTGAGAAACAAGCTAGAGTATGTCCCAACAACAGGACAGAGTATGACATTAGGGTGTAGGTCTCTAATTTCTGTGGCCTTCTTTTTCATGGTACCTTTCACTTTGGACACTGCACTAGATCCATGACCATGTTTCCACCATACTTCAATTTCTGGAAATTGCTTTCAATCAGTGTAACTTCTGAGAAGGGCCCTCAGATTACAAGGAACAACTATTGTCCTTTTCATGTCCTCTTCAATGTCCTCTTCCTCTATATTGAAATGTAAGAATATTTTTCCTTTAGTATTCAGGTGGTGTTCAATACATATCTGATGAATAAGATATGTAATGGAGAGGTCTTTACTAGTGTAGACAGCCTTTATTCCATTTTCCATCCTTGTGGGTCCAACTACAGTGCTCTAAGCTTGAAATTTTTACTTAGAATTAGAGATCAGAATGTTTGAAGAAGAGAAAGGATGAAATAGGTAGTATATACCAAGGTTATATTCTTTGATGTCTGGAGGATGTCCTAGAACTGTGGATTTCAGGTGAAGACAAAAGTTTTTCTAGCCACAGAAAACTATTTGATAGAACATACAGTTTTAGTAGATGCCATTAGTGCCTTAGATGATTTTTATCAGATGTCCACAAAAGCATCCTTCCTCTGAGAATGGTACATGTTAGCCATCTCACTCAGAAATACTTGAGAGGCTACTCTCTTTTCTCCAGTGTAGTCTGCAGTCATAACTAACTTCCAGGGAATACAAAAACTGCCCCTATTGTCTCTAGAAGGAAAATGACTAGTGTCATTCATGTTCTTGGGGGTCCCTGAAAGATTATTCTAAGATTAGACTAGCTGGACACGTGATTCCCAAATTGTTATGTGCCTCAAATCATCTAAAGAGCTTGTTGAAGCACAGATTGCTATGTCATGCATCCAGAGTTTCTGATTCAGTAGATTGAGGTCTAAGAATTCTCATTTTAATAAATTATCTGGTGCTGATATTGTTGGTCTGGGGACCACAATGTGAAAATCAAGTTGAACCTGTCCCTTTGCATAACTCCTTCCTTTGTCCTTACCTGTTTTTTTTCACTTTCTTACACTTTTCACCTGACAATACTCTCAATTCACTTGTGTAAAAATTACCATAATAGCCTCTGTATCTGAGGAATAGTCTACACTGAATTAGATTTATAAAACTTAAAAATAGTGTCATCTATGTCTTTCTGTCTGTCTGTATGTATGTGTACATAGTGAAAGCAGGATGGAGTCATGGAAGAAAAAGTGCTATTTATTCAGAGCTCCATATGTCCTTTGGACAAATGAAGTCACATTAACTACAATAACCAAGATTTCACTGGTTTAATAATTCTCCTTCCCAGTATTGCTTCTGTGACATTTCCAGTGGGCACCAGCTCCAGTGTACTGTAGCATCCATACTTCCTAAGGGTCATGGAGGTTAAAGAAAATTATAGGAAGGGATGATAGAAACAAAAGCTCCTGTGCCATTTGTGTTAACGCTCTTAGAAGGATTACAAAAAAGTGGTATAGATGACTCCACATTTCTGAGAGCTCACTGAAACTGTCTTTCAGAAATTAATGTCAACCACCTTTTCCTCAATCCTGGAGATCAATCAGAGGCAAGAACACAGAAAAGTCACAACACTACTTTAAAAATTCTTCTTTCTCTTGAAAACTAAACTGTTCTTTCTAAGTAGGTCTAACTGCTTCTCCATTTTTTATGTCATGTGATTTTTTTTTTTTTACAGGGACCTTCATTACTCATGCAAGTGTATTTCTTAAGGAGTCACCTTTCTGATTTCTCTACATCTCCCTAAGATTTGGGTGTAAACTCTACATAAGTCTTATCTATTTATACCAGAAGCTGGAATTCATAGACTTTTATCCTTGAAGTATTGACTTATACTGATATTCCAAGTTCAAGTAAAATGTAGACATAAAATGAAAAGGTAAAACTTATTATGTTACATGCATGTGGGCTGTGCATGTGTGCAGTTCTCAGAATACCAGAGCTATTTTTCATCATATTTTTGGTTTTTAGTACCATATTTTGGGAGTAAAGCATATGTTTTTAATGCCAAAAGGCAGTTCCCTATGTATTTTCCCTTCTCACATGACTTCCTCAAGACTAACCATTCCAGGAATGCAATGACTTTTTAGTTTACATATGTAGGATCATGCAGTACTTTTCAGTGTTTAGTTTACTTGACTTATTGGAATGTCCTTCCTGTTCATTTATGTAGTCATAAATGGCAACATTTCCTTCAGTAACCAGGGGTGGGAGAGAAGAAATAAGAATAGGCCAAAGGATATAAAATTGTAGTTTTGTAAGTTTAGAAAGTCAACATATAGTTTAAAGACTATAATTAATATTGTACTGCATATTGAAAATTTATTAAAAATTAGATTTTAGGTGGTCTCACAATGCATATACTAAAAGGGTAGCTATGGATCTTTATGCTGGTCCAGTCCACCTGTTCACCATTCAAAATCAATACTCAGATGAGAGTTGGTGGGACCAGCAACCTGAAAAGACGGCAACTATACCCTTATAGTTCCATGGAAAAGAACATCCTAGGAAACTTGGGTACACAAAAGGGTTTTTCTAGGGAAAGAAAAGAGGTGCAGGAGGACAATGGACAGGAAGGCTATATGCTGGACAGGGTATTCTTCATTCAAGGCATATGACTCCTTGTTTTTCTCTGATTGGAACATTGCAATGAACCTTGACCTCCTGGAACTAGTTCCTGTAATTTTGTAGATAAACAGGTTTTGAAATTAAACCTCACAGTATTTTACATGCATTGTGTTAGCTGATGCACAAAACTAAAGACTATGAGGTGTTGCACATTCTGAGGTAATCTGAAGGGCACCACTGGTGTTGTAGGTTTTGTAAGTTTAAAGAAAGATTATTTAGCAGTTAACATCTTAATCAATTATGTGTAGCTTTTCTTTAGGATTAGAATGCCAGACAAAGGGAAGGAAAATAACTTTGCAAAGGACAACTCAAAAACGTGCAGTCAGAGTTGTAAAATGATGGATAATGCTAACTTTTTTACTACAGTGATCAGCTCACTATGTACGTATATATTGAACATCGTATTGTACATCTTAAATATATAAAATCAAAATTTATTGAAGGAATAACTACTGTCATGAACCACATAGCAATGTTTCACTCAATAACAGAGTATTGACGGTGGCCTCAAAATAATAAGAATTAAGATATATCATGTACAGGTACAAATTCCATATGATGAATGTGATCATTATGTATATCTAAACTGTACAAATAAACTTAATTAAAATTATAATGGAGCTTAAAAATTCTTATTGTTTTGTTCTGCTGTAGTTATCACAAGATCATAGAATGAGGTATTACTCATGAGATTGGGATCATGCTGATGTAAGCAAACCTACTTGACATTCATATGAAAGTACAGTGCATATAATTATCTACAGTACATAATACTTGATAATGATAATAAATGAATATGTTACTGGTTTATATCTTTAGTATACAATTCTCTTTATTTTAGAGTACTTATTAAAAAGTTTAACATAGTACAATATCCTTTTTTTCAATCAGCAGCTGCTTGAAATTCATTTATACTTTTTCTTAAATGCATCAAAAGCCCACATCAAATAATTGTCCTACAGTCACCAGATTTTTAAAAGTACATTCTACAATCTTTCCACAGTGACAGAATCACATATGACATGTTTTAGAATACATCTCCAAACTAAATGAAAAGTGATGATATCTTAAAAAAATCCCTAAATGTAATGGTAGCTCGGACAATAAATCTCCCTATTCTGGCATAGCAAAGACTCTTAGAAATAATCTCTTAAAATGTTAAGGCAAGGAACAGTGTAGCAAAAAAATGCCTTAGGCACATATGGACAATGTAGAAATGATAAAGACCTTAAAAAGGCATTTAAAATTCTCATTTAGCATTATTTTGTGTTTCTCTTTTTAACTTTACTTTCCAACTTACTATAAACTTTGGTCAAAACAGACGTTTAAATACCAAGAACACAGTATCAGTTAGATTCATATACATTCACATTTTGGTTGTAAAACTTTTAAAACCATCCTTGTGTATGTGTGTGTGTGTGGGGGGGCTGGTAGTCTTTCATTCCAGGCTAACAAATTCACTAAATAACTAAAATATGTTGGCTACAAGATAAAAGGGGCCTCAGGACTGATGTAAGTGATATAATTCAGAACATAATTATATAGAATTTTATTTCCATTATTCTTAAGCCTTAGCATGGATTAGAAACCCAGGCATTCTACAATATTTGAAGGCTCTAATCAGGTAACAAATGGATTAACCCTCTTGAACAGCCTATTATGTAAAAGAGAACAGCTTCACTCCTGGGGACATTTAGTCGTTTTTATGTCTTCGCCACCAGCAAGATAGTGTCCTTATTGTTTGAAATTAATTTGTGACCACACACTCCATTTATTCAGTGAATATTATGTCCTATAATAATTGAACGTGTTCTCACACAGATAAAATCCTAAGTCTATAATTTAGGATTTAGGGGAGCAACACTCAGGTGTCATGGAGTATTTCATAAAATAAAAATAAATATTTGATAAAATATTACATTGGTAAATATGTCTTTCTCACATTTTCACAAAGTTTGTGGAAAATCTCAATTTTTCCCAACAATGTGCATGAATACAAGGATAATTTTTAGGGTCTTGGGTTTGATCCTTAGTACCACAAGAAAATTATAATTTTTTCCTATCAAACACACAGAACAGACTGTAAACTGTATAGTACCATTGCCATTTTATATATGAATATAAAATAAGGGCTATAAAATGTATGGATGACATTAAATTCAGAATTTCCATCTTCATGTTCCATGTTCTTTCCACTAAACCACAGCATTGCTTACATCATTATCTTATTTAAACTAGGTAATTTGGGGTATGAAAAAAATGAGTCAAATTCTTAAAAATTGTCACTGTCTTTCTTGTTCAATAGTATCATAGAAGGGCAAAACAAATACATGAAACATATAGGCCTTCCTCAAATATTTTCATAAAAATTAAGTTTTTCTGATTTCATATAAAGTCTTGGAATTCTCAAGTATATTATTTAATTTGTTTTTAGACAATTTTCAGACTCAAATGATCATTTGTGTTCTGCCATAACCCAATTGGCTTATCAAAACCTTAAGTTTCGATATTTTTCAAAAATAAATGAATTTTTGCCACAAAAAGTCCATGAATCGGTACTTCCGTATTAAAGAAAAATTCTTGCTTTTATGGGAATTACAATCGAATTATGATACTGTAAATTCTGAGAACATAAGAGAATCATTGGGAAAATAAAAACTCCATGTTCTAAAATTTTTTTGGCATACCTGACATTTAAAAAATTGAGATTTTTTAAAAATACAATATTATCTATATTTAAGTTATGGTGAATTACACCATAGTTGTAAAAAAAATCAACCATTAATGACTCATTTTATATGTGAGAATGTTGAGGCTGTGAGTGACCAAGAGTTGCAAAATTTAGTTACTGTAATGAGACTTCATTATTCCTTAATCCAGTGATCCTTGTTCATTACCAAATGTGACAGAACTGTTGTATTCAACATGTATCTGCTACAAAAAAGACAGATAAGTTGATTACTCTGTTGTCACATAAATCAAATTCCCTTGCCAAAAAGAGACTACTTAAGGTAATATTTCCTTTTGGAACTATAATGACATTCTAGAGACACGTAGGCATGCCAATCAGAATACCTAAATTTAGTCTTGTCCTTTGCACTTACAAATTAGGCTTTTGGTCTGTTTTTTGTTGAATACAATGTTGATTGAAAACTTTGAGGAATGTGAAAATCTCATCAGAAAATAAATATTATGGTGTTGCAAAATTGTCAAATGTTATATAGTCAAAAGATTACTACAAACAATTATTTAGACATATTAAATATTGGAGAAGCAATAACACCTACAAAGATTCTTGCTAAAAGTAGCACCCAGAAACATTTACCTATAAGGAAAAGTCTGTGCCTAGTCTCCTTTAGATTTTTAGACAATTAATTATTATTGAGAAATCAAACATCAGTTGGCACAAACTGACAGGTAAGAGACTAACCAGTAATCACTTTGGGAACTTTCATCCCTCACATATAGATATCTAAAGATCACATTTGTCCAAATCCTGCAATTAGTTGCCATTAATAAGATAAATGCTGCTGCAGCTGCTGTTGTTTTAATCAATTCTTTAAATGGAAATTGGAAAGGAAGATAGATGGTCTAAGTGTCTAGCTTGAACTTTGCAGGTGATTGTTCCCAGTCTCCTTGGGAATCTATTAACTCAAACTAGTACCTAGAAATTCTTCAGCAGAGCATGCATGCTGTAGTGTTTACTTTTCAACTGCATTTGATGGTGTGAGACCTATTTGAGACAGGTACTTTCTATATTTTCATCTGACTGAGCACTAACATCACTGGTACACGGAGCTTAAGTATCTAGATCAGCTAACTTCTATCTATCAAATAAATCATGAAATGGCAAGCAGAGCCTGGTCTCAAGCAATGCAAATACCATGCCTTCTAATGGATGCTGATGTCATAATGTGACCTTTACTCCACCAAATTTCTCTCACCTCTCCCTTTTCTCATCTCATATCCTGACGATCTTATTGTATTGAGTGCCACGTTGAATATACATCCAGGACAATCTGGTAATTCTAACAATTTATAATATAAGGAAAGCACAATTTGTGTGTCGACTGTCTAGTAAAGAAATGACATAAAGAAGCAGGATAATATACCAAATAAGAGCATATACATAGAAGAACTCCTAAACTTTATAACTCACTGAATTTTGAAGTAGTAGAGTACTCTGAAAAATAAATATTGATTTAAGCCCTGTTTGCTGTGGTTTTCTCCTGAGTATAAAGTGTGGTTAAAGATAGTACCTTATCACATTAACATTAAAGATAGTACTCTATCATATTAAGTAATAATATATGCAAATTTATTTTTGTTTTTAAGAAAATATAAACAACTATTCAGAATGTCATTTTGAAGGCTTTTGGCTTTGACATAGTGTATTAGGCAAAATTGTACATCAAATTATTAATTTGTACATTGTTCCACTTATGAAATTGTAAAGACACAGTTTCAAAAATGGTTGTACTATGAATGGCATGTTTATTAATGTTTAGGCAGGTTTAGTGTTTCATACTTATGAGGTAATGTCCTTGAAAGGCACCTTTTGTATATATGTACTAGGCAGCTTTGTTTCTAGACTAAAGTAATATACATAATGATACATCTTACTTGATATGTCTTGTGTGCTGCTTACTGAAAATCTATACACTTATTAAACTGATGAAATGCTTTATCCATGTCATAGTTACCTTAGCAACTTGTTGGAATGTGAATTGTAAATAACTGTTTCCTGTATATTCTGAGCCAAAAAGTTTTTGTTAATGATCATGTCACATAGGATACCCTAAAATGACCTGAAGAGCTCATATTTTTGTAGTTTTCCTTTATAAAATAAAATAAACTATAAGAGAAATAAGCTATAAAACTGCCATTAACACAGTGTGAATTACCTTCTTTAAAAATAATCTGTTATTGGGCCAGGGATTCAGCCTGCCTTGAAAGCGCAAGGTCCTGAGTTTGATCCCCAGTACCAAAAAAATAATAATAATAAAATAAAATAAAT
>NW_004624736.1:33365016-33470441 GCF_000247695.1 Heterocephalus glaber | reverse complement strand
AAAAAATAAAAACCAAGATGCATTATGTAAAGGTACAATTCCCAATGAGAAATGTAATTGTGTTGTATACCTATAATGTACCAATAAAAGAATTTAATAGAAAAAAAAATGGAGCAAGGAAGGAATGAGAGGCAAGAGTGGGATTTTAAGAACAGTCAGAAAGAAAAAAAAAATGATAGTAACATCGTCCAGGATCATAAAGAAGCAATAATAACTAGCTTTTTTCAAGGTATTATTGGAAAAGAGAATTCATAGGTCTTGAGACCTTTGTAAATCTGGAAGCACTGGATCTCTGGAGGCCTCCTTTACAGGGATGGCAGTGAGTATTGTTTTCTTGAGAAAATTCCACTCACTTGCAAGTGCTTGATACTGACTTTGAAGGTTATCTCACTCAATTTCTCAGCTGTACATGGAATCTCCTTACATCCTATCTGCAGGTGGTCATTTAGTTTTTTTAAATACAATTGTAAGAATCTGTTTAAATTTTCCTATCTTGAATCTAAACTTTGTTACCTGATTCTCCTTTTGGAACAGGACACAGAACAAAATCATGACTTCCTTTATAACTCTTCTTTCTTTTTACAGTGTGTTTTATAAAAGACAGCTCTGTAGAGCACTGTGAACAAGTAACTTGGGAAAATACTGTATTTTATAAAGTCCTTAAAAAGTCACCAAGCACCTTAGAATAAATTTGAGATGCCCCACATTAAAGACACACATTTTTATCAGAACCTTGATCCTAAAACATATTCTATCATGGAACCCTTACTATCTCTCTTTTTTGAAACATGAGATGTATTCATATTTCAGAAGATGAGCATATGCATCATAATGAGAGTCTTCAATCATTTCATATATGACATGATACTCAGATTCTCATGCATTGCTGACTACCTTTCTATGGACAGACCTATTTTGGCAATACACATCCAAGATTATAGCAAGCCATGTTAAAAAAAAAAACAACACCTTATATTACTTCATGTAACTTAGAATCTCTGTTTCTATTGAGGCAGTTTAAGACTATGTTAAATGTGCTTTAATCATATCACATCATGGAACAGAATAAACACAGATGTCTCCTCCAGGGACAGTTGCCAAGACAATTCTATCCTTTGTAGATGATGTTTGTAAAACAAACAAAAAAAAAACACCCCAAAAACAAAACAAAACAAAAAACACAGGCTGGACTTTGAATTACTATTGAATTTTAAAAGGAATGAAGCGATTAACCAAATCATTTTCATTCTTGATTCTGTCCTGTTTTTATGGCAATGGCTCCCTACAGGAGACATCTGCATCCTTCATATGTTTTGAGCTAAGGCATTGATAGAATCTGAATAAAAAAGAAAACCAAACAGAAAAACTTAAAACAGCCCTCTATCAGTTTTATACTAGGTTATGAACAAAAGTGCCATGAGTATAATGACACTAGTTTTAATTCATTTAAAATATTTGTCACTGGGCTGGGGATTTAGCTAAGAGCAAGGTCCTGAGTTGGATCCCAGGTACCAAAAATAAATAAGTAAATAAGTAAATAAATTAAATATATGTCACTATCTCATCCCAATAAAATATACTTTTTGGAAGTAAAATATGCCTTTATTATTTTTTTTTACCTCTCTCCTGTTTAAAAAGTATATGTTAGGCAATATAGGGAGATTCTTTACTCTTCTTATACATTACACATTTTCTTAAAAATCATCAGCTAAAAAAATCTGTTATTATTCCTATGATTGGTCCCCTCAATTGATGTGTATTTTTCAAGGCTCATCCCCTCTTAATCTCTCTCTGCACCTCTATGGTTTCTCAGAGTTTTCCAAAATTAGTCCTGAATCACATTTTACAACAGTTTTCCTAATGTTTTTCAATGAATTTAAAAATTTAAATCCTTTTAGAACTGAAGCTGATTTTCTGTATGTAGCTATACCAGAGGTGGAGAGAGCACACACAGCTAAAGAGATGTGGGAAAGTAATGAGAAATGTATTGTAATTAAATTATTGTAAGAAAAGAACAGATAGATGTACCCTTTGAAAAACAAAACCAATTTAAAATTTAAGATTTTAACAAGGTCAATTATAACCAAAATACACATATCTCACACAACTTCTACTTAGGTTTTGAAAAAATTCTGCCTAGAAAATATCACTCTGCCCTCTAAATATGTAAGAGATTATCAGTACTTTTAAGTGTATCATGACTTTTAGAGCCTTCCATTTTGGCTATTTATGATATATGCAAAAAATGAGGCAAAAGCAAGAAATGATAAAGCATGACAATTGAAGGGAGATTTTCCCAGCCTGAGTGGTGTTAGAAACCATTATGAGATTTACTAAGTCATAAGTTGTTTATATTCTCATGAACATTAGTCACCACAATTATGCAACATAAGACTCTTCCAACCATTTAGTGGTCCTGCCCCCTTCCATGAACATAAATTAGTTATACAGTTGAAAACAATAAAGGGAACTGCTATCATCAGAAATTATTCTAAAGAGTTTACTAATAACATGAATAAATTAAAATGCAGTACTAGTTCTCAACTCTTTAGAAGGCTGAAAACAAATCTAGTTGTAATGCAGCAGATTAGCATTTGATTTGGTAAGTCAATCATTTAAATATTTAATAAGCACCTACTATGTGTCAAGAATCTTGCTGGAAACTAGAGAAACAAATGTAAACATATTATTATATTTGCTCTCACTGAGTTTAGAAATGATCTTGTCTAGGAGTCTCAGCTATCTAAACACTGTGATAGTCAATGGTATAATAGATCCTTAAGACATAGAGGTAATTTAGCAAGAAACATGATTAAACCTATGAAAAAAGGCAGGGACATCTCAAGAAAGAATATTTCTGCATGAACGTCTATACAGATGGATATTATTTTCAAAAAACTAAAGCAATAACTGACTTTTGACCTGAAATATTTTTAAAAGGACGATAGATATTACAAGCGATAGCAGTTATAATTATCAGGAAAAATAGAAGGAAATTGGGAAATGTTAACCCTATTTCTTCAACAAATCAGGAAGTAACCCTTAAGTTAAAGGAGCCAGTAGTGTTAAAACCAGAGAAATTAGTGTTTTCTAATATAGAATATTCATTTAAGAGCATAGAACATATGAAATAAATTCTCTTCCCCAATTAATTTTTAAAAACACATTTAATCTTTTTGATATGTATGAATAATTCCTTCTTAAAATGTTAAGATATGGAGTAAAAAAATCAGTGCGAACCCTAATATCATTTCTATTATGGAGTCAGAAATGTATAAGAAGCTGGTTACCATCTAAGTAGGGAAAAACCAACTGTAGCCATGCACATGAGCAAAAAGATCTTAGGCATGGAAGAGAGTATAGACATGAGTAAAATTTCCTTAAAATATATGTACAACTGCTGTTTAGGAATGAAAATTCTATAACACAATTTTTCAGATTACTTATCAAGAGACTTAGAGATTTAATGGCCTGTGAAAAAGATTTAAAACAATATAGTTTATATTTTTATATACAAATACAAACTCAGCTTATCTTTTATATTTCTATGGTTAAAGTTACATCATCATCAGTGTTAATTTTGAATTTTGCTATTTGTGGTTTCTATATTTAAGGGGATATAATTAGTTTTAGAAGCAATGTTCTATTGTGTTGTAGAATAGAGAAATATCCTTCCTGAAGATGTTGTATTTGAGTTTTACAAAATCACCATGATATGAGCTAGTGTAACCATGACTGTAATATAATCTGTGAGTCCAACTGTGACAATTTTCAGCATTTATACTCATTTCCTGCTTGAGCTGCCAGCTGACAGTGATTGATTTCTAGTTACTGCAGCACTATTTTTTCTTTGATTGTGTCTCAGGTAAATGAAACATACAAAACCAGAATATTTGATGTAGCATTGGTTTCTTTAAGAATGATAAAAGAGCAGAAGGTGTCCCATTTAGCAGTTTAGATCCTTTTAAAGCTTAGATAATTTTATCAAGATAATCTCATGGTAATAAAAAATTAAGCAGAAGCAAGTACAACAACAGTTGAAATCAATAACAAATGAGATGACTTTGCGTTTGTGCTGACAAAAAATGATGTAAATATGTATAGAGCACTACAAATCAATAAGAGTAAATACAACTCAATAAAAATGGGCGAAAGTCATGTGCAGGCATTTCTCAGAAGAGAAAATAAGACTTGCTAACATACATATAAAGATATTAAGAATCATAATTTGGTCCCGAGTTCGATCCCTGGTACCGAAAAAAAAAAGAATCATAATTGTTCACAACTAATGCAATACACACACACACACACACACACACACACACATATATATATATATATATATATATGGAAAATACAAGCCCCTAAGGATTAAATGTAGCATAATTATTCTTCCACAAAATTCAACCAATAATGAAAACTAAATTGTCTTTTAGAACAGACACAGATATAGAAAAGGGACATCAGATAGTGAACATAGTATTTAAAATGATGTTGGAGGAAAGCTGGAAGATCAGAGAACATATGGTAGATGTAAATTATTTTCAAGATCCCAAGTTCTGTTATAGTTAATTGGTTTTTGACTACCTATTACATTCTTAGAAACAGTTTGAGTGGTTATATTTTTAAAAATTTAATTCATGCATAGAGCAATGAAGAATTATGTCAGAAGCCAAGAATCAATAGGAATAAAATTCTGTGAGATTGTGGTCTTGTTGATGCTCAAATCTTCAATAACAAAAATATGAGACTGTGCTGAATATTCTAGACCAAGCATATAAAATTATCTGTTTCTACTATATGATTAATATCTCTGTCAGAGAAGCAGAGAACAATAGAATCATGGTTAAGAATGACTTAATATAGTCAACATGCTGTACATTAAATCTATTTATCTTACACAATTGTAATATGGTACCTTTTAAAAAATTGTTTGCAGTGTTAAGAACCAAATGCAGGACTGACACATGCTAGGCAAACTCTCTACCATTGAAGTATACCGACATTCCTACTTTTATCTTCCAAGCCCTTCCCATCTCTCTTTACCTATTTGCTGTTGCCCTGGTAACACTGGGTGCCAAAAAAGTAGATTTCAGATTTCAGGTTATTCGGTCTCTCTCCTCTCTCTCCAGATTTCAGATTTAAATCTCTCTCTCTCTTTCTCTCTCTCTCTCAACTGTGAGAGTTATTTGGCTTGGATGTAGTAATCATTTTATTATGTATATATGCATAAAAATCATACTCTATACTTTCAATGCATTTAATGAAACTCTATACTGTAATCCATTCCTTTTTGTATAATTTAGATTGTTTTGTATTTCACATAGTCAACCACTTATCTTCTCTCACATTGCATAACCAATTCTTGGTGGAAATAATGTAAGCACTGTCACAGGGTTCAAGTTCATAATCTCTTTGATGATAACTTCACCTACCATTTAAGACTTTGTGGATTGCTTTGCATTTCAGCAATTTGAACTATTTTGAAAACTAAAGGAAATTAATGGTCTGCAAAATATTGTTGGCCAATTTGGGTAGGAGGCAAACACAAATGCTTCTCTCTGTTGTTTATACAACAGAAACAACTCACTATTTATTTAAAGACATTAATAACAATATCAAATAAAAATGCAGATATAAAGCATTTCTAAATTTTACCATGTTTTCTTTTTTCTTTCAAAAAGTTACTGTACTGGACAAGTGGGTCATTGCTTTCTTGAAATTTGTCAACACAGTCAGCAACTGAGTCGATCACTTTTCTGCTTTATCTTCCCACTAAGAACACTAGTGACTTGGCACTCTTTCAGAAAGACTCACATTCATCTTACTGTCAGTACACTTCTTGGAATAGAAGCTATACTTTGTCTTCTTGATGTTTGTAAAGCTTTAGAAAACCCAACGACAACTGGCAGAGTATTGTGGCAGTTGTACAACATTTAATTTAACGATGAAATTTGTCATTGATGTTTTATGCTGTATTCTTCACTTTAGAATAAAAATTTTACAACAATTTCTTTAGCATTTCATTCTATTAAGAGATAATTCTGAATATAATTACACGAGACAGGATATTACAGAATCCTTTTATTGGTTAAAATATTTTGAAAGCCATAAATTTTCAAGCTGACAAGTTTACTGTTGTACTATTTTGTACTAATATCAACTACTTTATGTGGCATCATCACATGAAGATTTCATTACTTAAATAACATGTTATATTCTTCAAATAATCAGATTTATTAATGAAAACATTTCAAAATCTACTTTTTGAACTTATATGTGGGCACAACTGAAAACATACAAAACCAAAACATTCTAATTCATTAGCATTTTCACTATGTAGGCAAAATTAAACATCAGTAAGATAAAAAGTTTATAACTTGAAACTATAGAATACAAAGAGTAAAAGTAACTAGAGAAATAAAGAATAATGCAAAGATATCTGTATTAGTCACCTTTCCCATCACTAACATAATACATGACACCCACCACTTAAAGGAGGACAGGTTTAATGTGGCTCATGATTTCAGGAGATTCAGTCCAGGGTAAACTGCCTCTAAGGGTGAAACATCACAGTGACATAAAACTCAGTCTTCTGCAAAATCACAAGACATGAGAAAAATGTAGACAATTTTTTTTGGTCAGAGTATATTACACATGGCCTCTGATCTAATTGTCAATGAAGTTCTTACTCCCAACTGAAACTTCCTGAGCCTGAGCTTTACTATCTGCCTTCCTGTCATTATTCTGTTCTAAGCACCAACCAGAATCACCCATTAGACTCTGCTTACAACATTCTAACCCACTTCTCCAAGCTTTTCCAAACTCCTCCCACAAAAGTTCCAAAGGCTTCTAAATCACATGGTCTATTAGAGTTGCAACAATGACCCCACTTCTCTGGTACAAATTTTCTGTATTAATGAACATTCCTGTCATGGAGATACAACATCCAACACTCACAACTGAAAGGGAGAAACTTTTAATTTGGCTCATGATTTCAGAGGATTAGCCCCTGGCTAGTCCATGCTTAACTGGCTCAAAGACTGAAACATTATGGTGGAAGGGCATGGTGAAGCAAAGATGGTTAGTTTATGGTGGCCTGGAAATAGATGTTATGGTTTAGATATAAAATGTCCCCCAAAAGTGTCATGTGTTCAGTGGTTGGGCTTTTAGTAGGTGATTGGAACATTGGGACACTATACTCATCAGCCAATTACTCCATCAATGAGTTTATGTGTGAATGTGCCTAGTTGGGAGACATGGGTCATGGGGATTATGGCCTGGAAATGTATTTTTTTGTCTCCAGTTCCTCTTCTATACAATGAGGAGCTGTTCTCTGCTATGTCCTTCCATCATGCCATTTCTGAAAAACATGGATTGAACCCACTGAAGCCTGAGCAAAATAAACCTTTTCTCCTTTAAGTTTTGGGTGTCATCTACTTTGTCTCAGTGACTGAAACATGATTAATACAGCAGAGTAGGATAATAGTGACAAAGTGAAAGGGGTTAGAGACCAGATATAGTCTCTGGATCATACCACCATGACCCACACAGACTCACCCAGAAGTGTGTTCCACCAATCCCCTTGGCTGCTCCTAAGCTAATCAAGTTGAAACACTTAAGTTTAACCATCATAACACCTATAAAATAATTATGAATAAATGAATTTAAGCCAACAATATCCCATAGAGAGAATGGACAACTCCTAAATTAAACATTCATTTTCTCCTTAGCTGTCAATAAGAAATCACTAATAATCACCGGGGCATATTGTCACATAACTAAAAGAGAACAGTGCCCTCTTACAGTTCTGTGACCAAATGACTAAAGTCTGAGTGAAGATATATTGGCAGAAATGTTCTTAAGGTTGCACTTTCCCATTCCTTTATCCTAATCTATTTAATGACTGGAGCTTCTGCAGGATTTTGGATCACAAAATGACCTTGGAATGGAAGCTGGCATGAGCAGCTATTCCTCTGCCACGTCTTTCTACCATTGTGTCCTGCTTTAGAGCCACCAGACTATGGACTAAAATCTCTAAAAACTGCAAACCAAAATACACCTTTCCTCCTTTAATTTTTGACTGTTGGGTATAGTGTCACAGTGGTGAGCAACGTAACTAAGGCATATATCAATATACTTTTTATAGTTCCACAATATCTTGTTCATTTTATCCCTATTCATTCTCTCTCTTTCTCCATTCAACTTCATATTCTTAAATAGTATATCCTGGAGAAATTTTACAAATCCTTTTATAATCCTCAAGTTTAGAGAATTTTGCCATATTCATAGACTCATTTAAAAAAATAAGCAAGCATTTATACCAATTTGTACTGCATTGAGACCCCCTTTTTTCAAATTCTGGGGATTAAACCTAGGGGTACAGGTATGCTGGGCAAATGCTGTACCATTTAGAGCTCCAACCACAGACATGTCTAAAATTTTCTTAAACTGCTGCCTAATGCTTACTTTGATCTATGTTCATTTGTATTTATCACTCTGAATCTGTTTAAATTATCTTTCATAACTATTCACCAGGACAAACAACACAAAATAAGTGTAAAACCAAGGTGTCAGAAATAGAGTGGTCTGTGACCATTCTACCTGGTTTACAGGTGGTTCCCCTTTTGCTGCCTCTGCACATGGGCCCCCGTTTGTGCACATATACCCTGGTATCTCTCTGTGCTTCCTAATCACTTGTTTTTATAAGGACTCCAGTCAGAGTAGATTTAGGGTAACCTTAAGGTCTTCCTTTTATCTTCTTATATCTTTAAAAGACTTGTCTTCTAATCGAGTCACATTCTGAGGTATTGGGGTTTAGTTATTGCTTAATCTTTAGCCTGAATATCAGTCTGCAGTTACCATAGTTCCCTTCTTCCTATGTCTCCTAAAATGACTTAGAAGGCAGTGTTAATCAAATTTCCAGCACTGTGACAAAATATCTAAGATAAACATCTTATGAGGAGGAAGTGTTTCTTTTGGTTCATTGTAGAACTCTATGGTTGTCAACTGCATCAACTATCTGATGGTGTATGAACCAGCAATGTTTTCTAGGTTCTTATTTGTCCCAATCAATGAACTGATCAAGACAATTGGTGAATATGGAAGATTACCATTTATTTTATGGCAGCAATAAAAAAAGAGGAGGAAAGGAAAGGAAAGGAAGTGGTCAGGCAGAAACAGGTGTTTTGAAAGAAAAAGAGAAGATATGTCCTGCAAGCAGAACAGACTACTGCGAGAACAAGAGGTCAGTGGCTGCAAAGTCAATTGCTGCCATCCTTTCATGTTTCCTTTGACAGTTGATCCAGGTTGGCCCATTTGATCTTGTGCTAGAAGATTGATATCAGGTGCCAGGTTTGGCATATTCTCTTATTAGAAGATTGGTACCAGTTATAGGGCTTAGCTTAATCCCGTGTTAGGCTCAGGTGCTGCTGTTCTGTGCCCATGGTTAACAAGTCTCCTAAATTGGTAGGTCATGCCCAATTGCTTCACCCAGTCTGTCATGCCCTAGTCTCCTACTATGGTTCCTTGGCTCTGTTGCTTTGGATCTTGGTATCCCATGATACCAAGTATCCCATGATAACAGTATGTAGCAGAGGGAAACTATTCACATCATAGCAGCTAGGAAGGAGGGGTGGGGGAGGGAAGGAGGAGGGAATTCCCTCAATTATTTAATTTATTTTGATTAAGGTCCACCCCTGAAAGGTTTCATAGCTCTTGGTAGCACCATAAACTAGCAGACCACATCTTTAACCCATGGCTCTCTGGGTAACACTTCTAAATCATAACAAGTGTTCTCCTATCTCCTCCTCCAGTATTCCTGATTATCTTTTCAAGATTCTAAAAAAATTAGCAAAATTTTAGAGTCAGAACTCAAACCAGTGTGTCCATGTCCACAATCTGTAACCTAACCATTACACAGAGATTCACGTGTCCAGGGATAAAGTATTTCTAAGCTTCCCATTGCTGTTAGGGTGAATTTCAAACTCTTTGACCTGGTATGTTAATTAGTTGGTCCCTAGATGACCAGCCATTCATCTTCAATTCATCTTCTGAGTACTGTTTCATGTTAAAAATTAAAAGAAAAGAAAAACTTGAACCAGGGTAGAAGTGAAAGCCTTCTATTGGTTGTTTTACTTTTTTCTAATGTGCAATGGAGAATGGCATTTTGAAATTTTATATGATGCCTTATGAATCCACTGACTGACAGTTGAAGAAAACAAGCACGACTTCCACATGAAAGAAATAAGATCGGCGAAAGTTGTAAAAAGAAAAGTGCATTTACTCTCTTTTTCTGGACCATATTACCTTGTGTGATTTCTTCCCTTGTCAAAAAAATGTCAAAAGTAGTCACCAGGGCATCCACTTATCTTAGGAAGACGGCAAGTGGTAAATCACTGACACTTAAGTTGTTTCTTCAGGAAAACACTCCAACTGCTTAGAAAGATATTTATTCCAGTTCCAACTTTGCTCTCCTTTTATTTTGTTGTAGCAGGTTTTTTAAAAAATCAAAACACTAGACTGGTGACTGAATTTTAAGAAAGTGACTTAGTTGCAAATACACATTGTTATTTAAGATAATAGCTTAAGTTAAAGGCAGTGTTGGTTAATAAACACAATAGATTTTGCATTTAAATTGTTTCTGTACTGAATTGCAGTGAGATTTTGAGGAAACATTAATTTAATTTTGATCATTAGTTGAATGATAGTAATATTATTTAATTCATGGAATTGTAAAAATTAAATAAGAAAATATATATTATGCAATTAGTACAATAGGTGGCACATAGGCACATAGGAGTTTTAGTTATTTTTACTGCCATTTGTACTTCCCTGTCCACTGTCTATGCACAGTTTTGGCTTGAGCAGAATGTAATTAACAGCAAGGCCAAATTCCTATTCTTATAGGTTTGATATCAAAAATAGAACTCTCTTGTGACTTTAAAACTTCGGGCTCTGTATTTAGACAAACAAGGTTCAAACCCTGTCTCTACCATGTAAGCAGCTAAAGAGATGTGGCAAAAGTACTTGACCTTTCTGTAACTGTTTTCTTACTTATACAGTGGACCCATGACTTATGAACTTGATCCATTACTGAGGGCTGGTTGTAACTATGTCAATACAGCTGAGATCTGGATGTTTACCTGGGTACATGCTATAGATAACAAGAGGCAGATGAATATTCCATTAGCTTAATTAACCCAAGTTGTTCATATGTCAGGCTGGTCTTAACTTGAGGGTCCACTATATAATGAAGATAATGACTAATGGATGGTGTTAATATTAAATGAGTCAATTAATTTGTTTATTTTAGGATATGTCTGGTACCTAAAAGATGTTGAGCAAAAGTGTGTTATTATAGGAATTAAACCAGAAACTTTTTAGCTATTGTACAGGAGTGGATTTTAAAAACAGACTGCCATAAATCAGAAACCATAAAAAGGATCAAGATAAACTGAGTAATTTCAAGGAATCAAATAAAAGTTCATCAATAACAGCTCTGTTCATCTTTCTTTTTCTGTATTACACATGTTCCTGTAACTCAGAATATGTATCTCTAAGTAAGGTATGTGTGGTTCTTCACACAGTGGGTAGGGTTCCAATTATAAAACATCTACATTTTATAATCCAAAATTACACAACCTATCTGACATTTTCCAGGAAGTCATTCCTCATAGACTCTGACTCTATTCCTTCCAAGTAGTTCTAAACGAGAGACATCCTAGTAAATGCCTCCAATAACAGACCTCTTCCTCCTAGTAACCATTAGTCTAATCCATGATAGGCCACCTGACAAGGAGATTAGACTTGTCACCTCCTGTTATGCATTGAATGCTGTGTTCTCTTCCCTAAATTCACATCCTGAAGTTGTAAACTCTAATGTAGTGGTATTTGGAAGAGATTTGGTGAGAACTTTGGGAGATCATTAGGGTTAATAGGTCAGAGGGTGTGGCCCTTATAAGGGAATCCTTTGTCTCACAAAATGAAGTACAAAGCTCTCATTCATTCTTCTTCACCTCCTACCTTGTTCCCCTGTGCACATAATGAGGAAAAGCCAGGTGAAGACCTAGTTAGAAGGCATCTGTTTTCCAAATGAAGACTCAGCACCAGGAAACAAATTTGTTGGTGCTTTGATTTTAGTCCAGTCTCCAGAACAGTGAGAAGTAAATTTGTGCCATTTTAGTTACCCGGGCTATGGCATTTTGTTACAGTAGGCCAAGCAAGGACACTTCACAAGGTCTCTCTCTTGTAAAGGGAGTGAGTAACTAAACAAATTTCAGGGCATGTTCTTGAACACCTTCTAATCATCTTTTTGTTTTTAACCTTTAAAAATTTAAAGAGATGCCTGTTATTCTCTTTTTTCTATACAACTTCTCAAAATATTCTTTTTTTTCTTTTAAAAGGTAAAACTTTCACATGGTCCTCAAATCAAAAACAAAACAAAACAAAACATAAGAATTTTTATGTCTCCCCTTGATCCCATCTGTTTATTTACCCTGCAACCTCAACCAGTTTTATTAATATCTGGCTGAAACACCTTGCTGTACCTTGTTATTTTTACCTAAAACATTTCATATCAACATGAAAAGAACTTCCTTATTCTTGTCCTATAGCAGCATAGTCTCCTGTGGCATAGATACATTCTATCTGTACCATAATATTTGATTTTAAATATAGTTTGTAATACAAGGTACTGGAAATGACAATTACATTTCTATGGCATGTTCCTATTCAATATCATCCATGTTCCAGGGCTCTTACTGTTTTAAAAATTGTGGTAATAACACTTATCATGAGATTCATCTTCAACAAAAGTTTAGTATACATGACATTATTGTTAACTATAGATACATGTTGTACAACATGTTTCTAGAATGAGTTCATTTTACGTAACTGAAACTTTATAATACTATTCTCTTCTATTTTTTCACAAAAGAATATCAACTTGAAATAAAAAATGAGAAGTTTTCTGTAATCATAAATTCTTTATGGTGTGACTTCTCTTCAAGAAAACTTGCAACTCAGCATTTAATATTGATGGTAACAATGCCACAAATCCACTATCATATTTTAATACAGTAAGAGAATGAAACTCTTCCAGTGTTCCTATACCTATATATTGACCAGATTGCATAAACCTAAAGAGCTTATTTAATATTTGCCATGTTCTTTAAAAGCATTAAAAAATATAAATTCCCTTTAATCTTGAAAAATTACAAATGTGCTGCCTGGCTATTTGAACTGAGCAAAATAGTTAACAGTGCAGCTTTTAGAGTCAGGCGGATATTGGTTCCATGCTAATGTAAGTATGGCAAAATTTTTTTTATTATCTTAGGTAAATTTGCATCTGCCTATAATGTAAGGCTATAAAGGATCAACTGTGATAATGTACATAAATAGCATCACATTGCTATTACTCAATAAATAGTTGCTTTCATTATTATTTTCCTTCATTGTATGCATCTGTTTTATTCTATACAGTATTAGATTCTGTACTTTATATTGGGGAACAACTACATATATGACTCCACCCCTACTTTTAAAGTTTATAGTGAGGTGGATAAAGCATACCAGTAAACAAATAATGACTTTAAAGTAAACCATTTCATCAAGAGATGATATGCTATCCTTCAGATAAGCAAAAAGTATCCTGAAAATACATTTTATAAAGTACTAATCTTAAAGAAATAAAAGGTTCAAGGTAGTCTCATTGCAAGGGATATTATATAAGCCTACTTCAATTTGCACTTCTTCAAGATTATGGAAAAACAAAACACTAGAACCATGCAGTAGTTATTTTAATTTGGTGTGTGGGGAGGATTCCAAAGGCTCTTGGATTTGACAGTACTTTTGATTTTTCAATAGCTTCTTCTCAATTCTGTAATAGATGTAGGGCACAAGAAATGGAGCGGATCTTTGGATCCTGATGTTGACTTTGTTTATTGCAAATTATTTTTCCTTAGGAAAGTAAAGTGTGAAAACTGAGGGTAAGAGAGTAATTTCTATCCTCATTATTTGTGTAACAAATGCGAGTTTAGTTTTTCAAAAATTTCAGGAATTGCACTTTTGCAAGAGGAGTAAGTGAATGCTTCTTGAAGAAAGTCCAAAATTACATGGCTTTTATATAATATGCTATTGGTTAACAGTGCTGCCTACATATCTTGTAAAAACATTCCCAAGCACTATAAAGCACCCTTCGGATATTAAAGTTAATGAATGTACAAATTACCTATGTTTATTTATTTAAAGAGAAGAGTTAGTAGGAGACAGAAGTCTACAGACTAAGAGCCATCATGAAGGGAATTTGAAGCCAGAAGCTTTTTGAGAAAAATTCTGCTGTAAATTTTGGTTTTTCTTTCACCAAGTGAATTTCTTGATGACAATCCTTCAATTCATGTCTAATTGTCTACCTCAATATTTTACTGTTAAATGATAGTGTTATGTAATCAGAAATCGTAAGTTAAAATGACTTTTGGTTGGAAGCAGTTTATCACAATCCTTATTCCCACTTTAGTAACAGAGCAGCCCTTTATTGATTAGAAATAAAAACTCAAAGTAGCATAAAACCCTGGGTCAAACCAACAACCTACAGATTAATACCTGCCGAAAATCCTCTTTGCAACTCTGCAGAGTCTGTCCCGTAATACATCTTGGGATATCAAACCTTAAAAAAAAAAGTTGCTCTTCGAAAACTAATAGACACAGAAACCTGCCCCTTTTATTACTAAGCATCTCACCACCAAAGTCACTGTTCACTTTTCCTTCAAGCACGTTCCGTGGTGGCTTGGCTTCAAGCTATTCCCTTAACTGCCTCAGGAGGAAAGACAGGGCTTGTTGGACACCCACACTCCGACCCCCTAAGCGAGCAGCCTACCAAGTTTGTGAGAGGGAGTCGCCAGCGGATCGCTCGCTCCACGGAGCAGTCTGCACGAATCCAATACCCTGAACATCAACAGTTCCTTCCGGTCAGTGCTTCTGCCAGGTTCCGCTCTTACAAAATCCAAAATTAAACTCTTTCCTGTAACTCAGATTTGGCCTGTCGAGACTGGTCTGCTGCCCTGGAACCTGCAACGTTCACCTGGGAAGGCTGTAACGGTTTTCCGAACTGCTAGTGACGGTGCTAGAGCTCTTACAGAGACATGTTTCAATTTTTTCTACTAAATCCTCCAGTTCTGTTTTTGCACTCCGCAACTCCACGTTCAGCGTCCACGCCCGGTGCTCTCCAGCGGGAAGTCAGCCGACTTCCTACTTGCAGGAGTCCCAGGTTTGGAGGAGGAGCTGCAAGGATAGAACTCGCTGAATCGGCCGCGCCAGGCGAAGGAACCTAGCGCCACCTCTACGCAGCACCACTTTGCCTCTTCGGCCGCCTGGTCCCAAACTGTGGAGATTGGCGAAGCCCCAAATAGAAAACCCTTCAGCAATCCTCGGTCTGTCAAGTACTTGGGAAGGCAGCGTAACACAGCGCTGTTGTAGTCTGCGCCGAGCACCTAGGCGAATCGTGGTAAACATACACACATGCACACGCACAAATGGCCCAAAGTTTACTTCCCTTGAACAATTATTTCTTGCTGCTCAGTCCGGGTAAGGCAAACTCCCACTGGGAGGATCCTTTCCAGGGAGCTGTGGACGGTCCTGGGGTGCTGCTTAGAGGGACGTATCTTTGACTTAGGGTGCCCCCAGCTATGCAGCATCCAGTGATCGATCGCTTGGCTGGCCATCGAGGGAAGAGTACGAAGTTGGGACAGAAGCTTGCTACCGCTGGTGCCAAACCTTGGAAATGGCCGCGAAAGGGGCTGGGCCTCCAGACTCTTAATCCCTCCCCTTTCTCCAGCTGAGTCTTTCACCTGCTACCGTCCAGTTTACAATATAAGCGTAGATCCTAAATTAGTTCACTTCCAAAAGCTAGGCATCACAAGTCCCTGGGCAGATCTTTACCGACATCTAACCGAGCTTCAGGAACTCCCTGGGAAAAAAATGTTACTAGAGGGGGTGCGCAAAAAAGGCGGGTTGACCGGGGATTCTTTTCAGAAAATAACGTTTGGGCTCCTCTACTCGAAAGACCTCGGGGAGCTTCTGGGCTCCCCTAGTGAGCCGCCCGCTGCCACGTCCTTTCTCCTGCGTGGAAGGGGCAGGTGGCCTCGGAAGATTAGTAGGGAAGAGGTTCATCTTTAGGCGGCGACCTCCCGCAGGGTTCCGGGAGAGTAGCTGGCCTCAAGGAAAAAGCCAGGGGTTCCAGATGCCTAGCAGGGCAGACCGGGGCAGATGGCCGAAGGGACTGGAGAGCAAGGTGAAACTACAAGGCACCAATCCATTAACTAGTGAGCAGTGATTGAATCTCCCCGTCGTCTACGTTCTGGTGGGAACACCCCCCCTCGCCCCCGTTCCGCCTCTACCCCTGGCCACCGGCCTGGGGCAGACGGCGCGGGGCCGGGCGCGCGTGCGCTATTGCGCGCGCGCGTGTGTGCGCGCACCACGCTCAGAGTGGGGCCGCCGGGACTCAGCATCCCGTCGCCCGCCCGGTGTTCCCGCTCCTGGTAGCCGCCTGCTCGCAGCCTCCTCACCTGGCGCCCGTCGCGTTTGGCCGCCACTGCCTCCGCTCAAAGTTTCCGCGGCGCAGACGCCTCAGTGCCCTGGCTGCCCGGAAGACGCGGTGCTGAACCGCACCTCTCCGCCCGCTCCCCACCAAATCTGAACAGAGTACATTTTCCAAATTAAGAGGAGAAAAGGCGGAGGGCAGTTTGGAGTGCAGGAGACTGGAGCGGCCGCCCCGAGACTCTCCGCGTCTTTCCTGCCGCCCGCCGGGCTCTCGCCTGACGTGCTCGTGGGGCTCCAGGAGGAGACCGAATGCACTGCCAAGTTGCCTGAGCAGGGACCAGAGGCCCCCGGGGCCCAGGAGGTTGTCCCCGTCTTCGTCTCCGCCGGCGAGGAGGTGTGGAGGCGCCTCAACGCGAGGGCTTATTAGCAGCCCGCCCCTCTCCGCCCCTCAGCCGGGAAGCGCCGGCACCGCCGCGGCGGCGAAGTCAGGGACAGCTCCGGACTTGTGTGCGTCGCAGCTTCGGCTTTGGATTTTAAGGACATGAAGGAGAATTAACAGCGTCGCAAGGTAAGAGCTAAATCGAAGCTTGAGACTTCCGAGGAGAATAACTTACAAGGAGACGTTGGGGATCTGTAGGGGTTAAGCCGAGTTACGTGCCCCCCAGGGGTCGCCACGCAATTGCACAGCCCGGCTGGGGCGCCGGTTGGAGAGGAGCGGCGCTGCTGGCGCCCACCGGAGAGGCCGGAAGCCAGAGGGAGCGCCTCGTCCTCACACTTTTTGAAACCTATTGGCAATTTGTGTCGGGTTAAGTCGTTTCGTTTGTCCAGGCTGCTTCACAGCGTGGGTTTTTTTTTTCCCTCTGAAATTTTTTTCCCCCATTAGCACTGCAGACCCACCCCCTCGTTGCTATAGGGAACTGTGGACACCGGGAAAGCAGCTAGGACGGGTGGCAGGTGAGCCTGGCGCAGGTGGGCAGGTGGGGGCGGCGGCGGCATTCGGCCGGCTGACCGGGGGCTCGTGGAACCCACGCACCCGCCCGGCCCGCGCCCTGCAGCCGGCGTCGGAGCCCGGGCGCCTCGGGTCGGTGCGGTTCCCCTCGCCTCCGCTAGAGGCTCCCAGCGGGCGCCGCGGAGCGGTGGGTGTGGGGGCTCCGGGAGGCGGCGGGGCGAGGACCGGGAGCGAGCGTGCCCGCGGGGTGGCAGAGCCGGCGCCGACGGGGAGGGAGCGCAGCTGGGTCGGAGGACGTGAGTCGGAATCCCGAAGCGCGCTGCGCCTCGGGGACGCGGGTCCGAGTCCCGCTGAGCCCCGGAAAGGTGTGCCCTGAGCTGGAGCCACTTCAAGGATGCCCTTCTCGTCGGCGCCCTCAGGGCAGCCCCGGGAGGTAACATCCTCTTTCCGCTCCTTCCTGACCCCACCCCGGGTCTCTGCAAATTCTCAGCGGATCGCTCAGGTGGGAGCGAGTGGGCGGTGAGCGGATCTATAGGGTCTGCCTCGAAAGGTGCCTTGTTTCCGTGGTGCTCCCGGTACTGTGTATTCTAACTACTCCCTGTTTCGCCCGCCTCCCTTGAATATTTGCTTGCTTTAAGGGAAGTTTTATTTATTTTTTCTTTCTTTTTTTTCTTGCTGAGCGCGCCAGGTGGCTGGTCTGGTCAGGGCTGCTCGAGGTGAGCAAGGGGACCTGCTGTGTCCCCTCTGAGCTGCAGTTGGCCGAAGTGTAAGACTCCAGGGATGGGGTGTGGTGGAGAAAAAAAAAAAGAGTACCACACCCTCTTCCTCTTCACCTGATGGTGAAGGCTCCCCATTCAGCATTTTACAGATTTCTTTACCCAAGGGCTTGGCTCTGAGAGCAAAGCTGCTGCAAGACTTGCAGAGACAGAGAGAGGGGGAAAAGGGGAGAAGGAAGCCATGGCCGGAACCTCAGGGGAGAAAGGGGGATGAAGTTAAGCTTGTGTGTGTGGGGTGAGGAGGGGTGGGTGGGAGGTGGGAAAGGAGGGTTAAAGCCAGGAAACGGCCTTAGGTTCAGATTATTTGATGAAGTCTAATTTCACATTTCACAGTGTTTGACATTATTCACTTTGCTCCAGCCACTAACAGATTTCATCTCTGCTTAGTACTGCTTACTACCCAGGCACGGTGGTCACTGAATATGTTTGTTGTGCCTTAGAAAAAAAGGTGGGCATTGTGCCTGTTTGCTGTGATTACTTGGTGTCTGTCAGACAACAGCAGTGTGTGTGCTTTTTAAAAGTGTGTTGTTCTGTTTGTGCATGTCATACATCATGTGTGATGATTTTACACTTTATAATGCAATTCTAGAATCCTGTAAAGATGGCAATTAACAAACACGACTTGTGATATTAGATGTCTTGCAAAATAATACTGAAAGGTGACCAAAAATACAATGGGTTGTAGAATATTCTAGGAATACTGAATAAAAGCCAAGATCCAGCAGTTGTCAAATATTGTGCCACATGCTGGAAGAGTGAAATATATTTTTTTCTGAAATGGGAAACGGTGGTTAACATTTTCAAAGAAGGAGATGTTTTTCCTCGTACTGTCATCATCACCTAGGAGCGTGTATTACTTCCAGTACAGCTGGAATACAGTGTGAAGAAGAAAAAAATGGGCATCCTGCTGAAAACGAGTAAGATTTGGTGTGAGATACTGTCCTGTCCTTCTATCTTCAATATTTAAATTAAATGGATGAAGTGGTTTCGTTATCATTTATGTGGAGGGCATCCATTACTTATCGATTAAGTTAAGTTCATATTTTTACATAACAGTTGTAATTTAGTGGAAACCAAAGCAGAACAATTCATTGATGTTTTAAACTCCAGAATAACCTAACATCAACTCAGAAAAGATTTATGTAAGTTTGTCATTAAGCATTACCTTGGATAGAGCTCTGTGGCAAAGCAAGAATATATATACTGAAGTCCCTCAAAGGATGATTAGGTCTTAAAATACATTGTTTTAGAAATTTCATGGTGTGAAAAATGTTACTCATCTAAATCTAGTTGTCTGAATATATAGACATAAATCACTTATTCGTTGAATAGCTAACTAAGGCAACTAGATATTAAAGGCTCATTTGTCTCTAAAACATACTTCTGATACCAACAGGGGACCTGCCAGTGTTCACAATCTGTGTATATCATGCTTAAGTGAGACTGTGTTTCTTGACATTTAATTGAATCAAACTAGTGAGACTGGTTTGTAATTTCAAGTTCAGTTTTAGGACTCTATCTCCAAAGAATTTTATTTTCTCTAATAAATGAATTTTAAAATAGACCAAACTTTGAAATACAGTTCTAGGATGCTTTGAACCTAAAAACCATTTGAATCTCTGAAACTTCATGTCAAGAATAAGAAGTGATAGAAAATTGTCACAAATTAGTTGACTTGGTGCTTCAATGAAAAACTGATTATTATCTGGCTCTGGTAGTCATTAAGGTTGATTTCATTTGCTCTCCAGATATTCAGTGAAAGGACTCTAGGTGGAAATGTTTTCCTGTAATACAAGGAGAGGAGGTCACTATATGCAAACAGGCTTGTCAGTTACACATTCTTCAGTTTGGTTGCTTTTTATCCATAAGGCAGCATGCTAGATTGAAAAAAAATCAATTTTCTAATTTTACAACAACATTTTCCTCTTTTACAGTTCTCAGCCAACCTCTGGGTACTCTGTTTATAATTTTGACGAGGAGATTTGTCACCATATTCTTTGATAATAAGTTTAAAAATCTAAACATAAAATACTAATTTTCCTGAAAGCAAAGGAATTGAGTGTTGAAAGAGAATTGATAAGGAAATAAAAAGAATAGGAGAGACAGGTTAAATCCTAAGAGTCAGGCCCGGCCTTACCTATCTGACTGCAATTTCCTCTCTCATTTATTCTTTCAACCATCATTTTTTGTTATCCCTTTAAAAAAATCTTCCATTTTTCCTTCTTTAAAATATTTCCTTCAGAATAAAACCCATACTAATTTATAATTTTTTTTAGGGTTATCAGCCTTTATTTTTAAATAGGAGATAATTGGTCACATTTATTTTTCAATTTTATATGCAAAATGCCCCACTAGATTGTGTTTTTGGCTTTTTTAGGGAATCTCAGTCATCAGTTAATTGTTCTCTTATGCTGTAGGTGTGTCTTGCTTCTGGCTGCAACTCCACTGGCTTTGGTTTCTGGGAGACATAGAAGGATGGACAGTTAGGCACTGGAGATGGATGGACTGCTAGGAACATGGTACATTTCTACTTTCAGTGATTTATTTTCATGTGGTTAATATTTTTCCATGTCTAAACTGGTCAGTGTAATCAAGTACGATAATCAAATAGTTGAGTCGCACTTGTCAATGTAAATTTTTTTAGAAATTGATAGCTCATGTTAGGAAACATTAACTCCAGGGAAGCCTTTAGTAAATGCTGTCTTTTCTGTTCTTTCTTTCTTTTTTTGTATGGTGTCACTCAATGGGTACAATCACTAAATGGTTCTTAAATGTCCCCTACAGAAAATCCTGGTGTCAAAAATCTCCCCCCAAAGCTTGGCCTCATGGTGAATGGCAGTAGTCCCAGTCCTGAGGAAGGCTGAGGTGGAAGGATTGCAAGTTTGAGTCTGGCCTGGGCAATTTAGTGAGACCTTGAATAAAAAAAAAAAAAAAAAAATTCTGATAGTGCACTCTTGGGTTCAATCCTCTGTACTGGGGGAAAAAAAAATCTCCCAAGAGAGACTAACTCAGAGTTACTCACCAAAAGGCAGCATGAATGAATAGTAAAACCTTTGGGTTTAACATCAGGAAATATAAATTCTACTCATGCTTCTTGTGGCTACCAGTGTCACTTTTCAAGAGCTCTCATTTTCCTAAGGTTCAGTATTAATTTCTATACAGTGGAAGAATTTATATTGATGCACTCTATTTCTGTGTTTAATAGTTGATCACACCTAAATTTAAGCATCAGAAAAAGAGAAAATCCCTTTAAGTTGCCATGTAATTATCAGGGATTGTAATATTTGATAGAAGAAATGAAATGTATTTAAAGAATACCTGTAAAACTGATATAACAGTTTGGTAAGACTTTGACTAGCTCTTCATATGCCTTTGATAAGAGGATTTTTTCTGGATGAGTTATTAATAGGTGTCATGAAAATGAAATTTAAATTAATATGTATGTATTGGAGATGACTTGTCCAAATTAATATTACAAAAATTTGTGATTTGTAAGGACAAAGAAGGGCCAAGGGCAAAGTAGAGTAAAATTTATTTTTATTTTTACTTTTATTTTGGTACTGGAGATCGAACTCGGGTCCTTGTGCTTACGCAGCAGGCCGTAAAACCACTGAGCTAAATCCCCAGCCCCCCAGTTTATTTTAATAGTAAAGTTTTAGTGGAGTTCCTGCTTTTAACAATTGTACATTTTTGTTCTTGTGTATACTTAATATGGCATAGATAACAATTATCATTACTTTCATTATATCAGGCAGATAAGTTACCTGGTTTCTCTTCTTTTGTCTTGTCTTCCATTCCTCTCTGTTTCTTTTTGTGGTACTGTGGTTCGAACCCAGGACATTCACACTGAGCCAGTCCCCAGCCTTCTTCCCCTTACTTTGAGACAGTGTCTTGCTAGGTCGGTAAGTTGGTCAGGTGGGGTAGGACTTGGGATCCTCCTGCCTCATGCTACCAGAGGGCTGGGATTGGAGGAGTATGCCACCACACCTGGCAAATTACCCCATTTCTATGAGCGCTTTAAAAAGGTTTAGCTTGCACCAGGTTGGTTCAGTGGTTTAAACTATGAAGTTGAACACAAATCTAATGCCTCAGTTTTTATAGTAGAATTTACCTAAGAAAACTATCAGCCTATTTGTCCAATTTTATTTTAGTGGTTTTAATGCCAGTATTACTTATAATTTATGTTCATCAAATGAATTCTAAAGAAAGTGGTAGATCCTAAATGACTCATCAATTTAGACAAAAATTTAAGAGCACCATTGAAATAATTAAATAATTTTTGATAAAATATAAGGGTTGCTAGTCTCTGAAACTAGAATCAAGTTTTTGCTTTTCTTAATGTATTACTAGTTAATATTAAAATGCCCTATCTTTATGATTACAAGTATAATAACATTCCTCCGCAATGTTATTTCCTTCCCTACAGTTTTGGTGCCATTGTTAATGTGCCTTCATTTTTTCTATAAAATCAGACTAAATGCAAACCTAGGAATCTAAGCTAGAAAACTAATTACATTTTTTGTGGTTGTTGAAGATATACAGAACATAATACCAACTTATCTGTACAGAAAATTATCACCTTTACAAAATCATAACCAAATTTTATAGCAGAAATCTCAGATTCTACCACATTTCAATATCTAGGTGTAGCTCTGTGGAGTTTTTGAAATGGATTCTAAATTGGACTGTATAAGAGGATTTTATGTCTTCGTACAGTCTCATTGTATTTTAGTGTAACTATGGTTAGCTACAACGTATCTATCTAGTAGCCAATATGAAGGAAAATAATTAGCATAAAGCTGTATTACTCCTGATGTACCAGAAGAACCACCAACAGTTCCTTGAGATAAGTGTTGATTTAAAAATGATGAGTTTCATTTTTCAAAAGGAAGTACCTTTATCTTCCTAGCAATTTTTGCTGGATTGTAGTGCATGCATGCATGCACACACACACTTTATATATGTTACACTGTATGTATTTATATCTGCATATTATATAGATATAATGCATTTATATTCTTTAGAATGTATTTATATTCATTATATATTCTGTATATGCTGTACTTTATATGTTCTATCCATACACACCCCGACACACACATACACACACAGAAAGAGAGCATGTACGAGAAAGAACACAATCTTTTAGAGGATATGCTTTGACTGTCACCTGTTGGTGAAGCATATGATTATAGATTGCAAATATTTCTTTTTACTTAATTTTACTTGCAGGTACCACAAAAACCCTAGCTTTTGTCTTAGCTAAATTCACATCAATTAATATGTGTACATTTATTAATGTTAAATAATTTTCTGTTTGATATTCAGAATATAATGGCGCATAACAACTGGATTTTATTCTTAAGAATTGTGTGATCTTGTTGAGCAAAGAAAGCCAAAGTTAATACAATGAAAACAAAATAGACTACCACTTCATTCAAAAACTGCTTGTTAAATATCTGTCATTAGAAGGATCCACAGTGACAATGTGAGAGTTACATCATCAGGCAGTTCGATTCAGAGAAGGTTGAAGTACAAGGGGCCAGGGAAAGATTCATAAAGGAGGAGGCCAATGGATGATACTGAGTATAATATGGAAAAATAAATATATACTCTCACAGCAATGCAAATTAAAACAGTGGTAAGAGAGTCTTTGCTATGAGTTGGGACAAAATGAAAACATCAGTAGATTCTCTGTGTTGGTCATAGAGTTAGAAAGCACACAAACACACAAAATTGGTGTTACAATAAATTGTTTAACCCCATATAGAGTGCAATTTAAATAATTATTATTTCATCTATTAAGTAATAAATGTTAATAGTAATTAGCTTTAAGCTCCTCTTCTGGGAATTTATCTTCAGAAATGCTGTCATGAATCTGTAAAGATAACATTATATGCAGATAAGGAGAAATAGAAAATTTGAATGCTTTGTATCTTTTAAAAAAGTCATATCTATAGTTAAAACCTTTCCACAATAAGTCACCTATTCAATGAATAAACAAAATAAGGTATATTTGTACTGTGGAATAGTATTCAGCAATAACAAGGAATGAAATACTGATACATGCTAAGATCTAGATAAATCTTAAAAATATTATGCTACATGAAATAAGTCAGAAACAAAAGACAATAGATTGTACTCCTCTATTAAATGAGATGTACAGAAATACACATCTGTAGAATTCGAGAGTGGATTAGTGTTTGCCTGGAACTGGAAGTGATGATGGTGAGTAATGGTGAAAGAGTATGAAGAATCTTTTGGGGTGATGGAATTATTCTATAATTGGATATTGCTTATGGTTGCACAAATGTATACATTTACTAAAAATAATTTTATTAGTACTAAATCTAAATTTACTAAAATTAATTTTATTATTCATTTAAAATAATTGAAAAGATTTGTCGTGTGACTTCTGGCTCTTCCAGAGAATCAAAGTGACCATGAAAAGGTACAAATTTGTAATCATTACAGGATATTGAGGCAGCCACGACAGTGCAATTAAAGTGTGTTGAAAGCGAGGAGGAATTATTTTTAGTGAAATTACAAGGTGTCTTATACTGTAATTTTTTAAAAAATTAAACATTTGCTGTACCTTTTAGTCATACCTGTTAAAGAAGCTTTCAGGGGCTCCCTTGCACTTAAGGTTTTCACAAAGTAGGGAATAATATTCCAAAGGAAATTAAAGAAGAGAGCAGTGACATGCAATGAGTAGAAAGGAAGATTTAGTGGCTAGACAGAACAGACTTGGGAAGATTGATGTCAAATGGAATGTTTCAGTTACAATGTTGTACTCTACATTGTCAGTGCTTCCTGTGACCTCAAAATTTTGAGCAAAGTCACAAAGATGTTAGTGTGATTAGTATGATTAAATTCTTGGTAGAGACCAGTGAAGAGTTTATTTTCGTGTCAAATTTGGGATAACTGCATTAGATGTGACTTGTTAGGCGTGGTTGTCTCCTCCTGTAACTCTAGCACTATGGAGGCTAAGGCAAGATGATGCAAGTTTGAGACCACCTGGGACTATGTACACAGCTAGTTCAAAAGCCAGCTTGGACTGTGTCGTGAAACTATTTCACCTCCAAACTCCCTAAAAGAAGTGTTTCTAGGAGATACGGATCACAGCATATCGGTTATGGATTGTGCCACTTGCATCTTTTTATGAAGGACTTTAACCATCTAGTCCCTTTACCCATACTTTAGATACATCACCTTCAAAATATCTACTCCAAGACATTGTATATCACTGCACATTGAAGCTTCCAGAAGATTATACTGTTTTTCTGTACATTATTTTATTTATAATTTTTATTTTTTTCATATCTCATTCTTCCTAACTTTGATGGTAGTCCACTGACCTTCCTTTCCTCAAGAATATTTTGATTGCAGTCAATGGAGAGCATTGAAGAGCATTGAAGAGCATTTTAGCTAGAGATGTTATTTTTGTAGATGCTAATATTAAGGAAGCATTTGCATATATGGTTGGTTCTGTGTTCCAGATTCTTTTCATAAGATACTATACTACATAAACTTTCAATAAAATGTAGTCTGTCTCTGGCAGAGAAACTTATAATTACCATAATAAAAAGATGATGTATCTTATTAATTATACTTAAAATATATATGAACAGCATTGATGAAATAAATGCAAAATAAAATTAATTCTGATTGTTATTTATAGGTGCTCACGTAGCCTATAAAAGTACTCAGATCTCCGTAACTATCAAAAGAGTAGATTGGATGACTGTTCTGTGGGGTCTGGAGCTTCTGTTCATGCATTCTTTGGAGATCCTACTGTAGATTTTATAGAGTGATTAGAAAAAATAAACTAAAAGCATTGCTACCCTCTGAATAAAAGAAGGTTGAATGATTCTGTTAAAGCTCAGGGGGTGGGTGTGTGTGTGAAGTTTGATTCCATAGAAATCAGTGGTTTCAAATTATAGCTCTAGAATATGGACAGTAATCAGGTACTTTGTCACTAGTAATGGTAGAAAACAATGCAAGATTTTTACATTTTTTGTGGAGGATATTCATCTATCTTTCCCTGTAGCTCTTCTTTGGGGATAAGAAAGAACATGGATACATCAGACGTACTAATTGTGATATAAAATTATTGAGGTAATGAATTAACAATTCACACTTATTTTTTTGATGTTAGAAACAACATTTAAAAGTAAAATATTCCAGTACTTACTACTAAAACCACCACTTTTTTTTTCCAAAAATATATTTCCATGGCTTTGCACCATTGGGATCTTCAGAGTGAAATAAATAGCCTTTGCTTGATCATTTGTGCAGACTCATTCATTCTTTAAAAACTACTCTAGTATCATTTTCTATTGCAGAAGCTCTGTACAAAATGCAATCTCTCCTTACTTTATAAGCTACTTGTATATATACTTTTCAATATATTATTATTTTTCACTGACATTTTTGAACCATGTGATTCTGGGGGTAAAAATTCTGTCTTATCCTATTTTATAAATAATTTTTGACATCATTACTATTGAAATTTTTGGAATGAATTGAAAAATGATGTTTTAAAACAGTTTTAAATTGCATCCAAAACCATAATAATGTTATTTCCCATGACAAAGAAAATGGCATATAGTGATTCAAAGTTTAAAGGTTTGATTTCAAATCCTGACTCTGCCATTGATTTATTAGTTACTGGAACTGAACAATGTCTTAATCTCTTGAAGTGTTAGTTTTCTAATATGTAAAATAGAGATAATAATGCTTTTCTGCCTTGCATGACTTACATGGAGTTTATTATGATAGTCTGTTATAGGTATAAAATAAACATATACTTAGTACTCTCATAAATGAAGTCAGTCCCATATATTATATATATATAAAATTATAAAGCACTGATGAAATTGCCTTAAACACAATTAAGTGTGTCACTTTTTAGAAATTAAATGGAAAATATGTACAGAAAAGCAAAATCAAACCAATGAACTTGATAATCATTTTTATGGCTTGTGTCTAGATGTCCTCCTAAAGCCTCATGCAGTCATGGAGTGGGTGGCTTTTCAGAGGTGGCTAGATCTAGAGTGTTTGATGCTGGGATCAAGGGTGTGTGATTACTAAATCAGTCCACTGATTGGTTTGGCATAGTTCTGATTGGGATTAAGGATGTGAGTGCTATATCCACCCTAGGGCAGACAGCCTACATAAAATATAAGAAACAGAAAGAGGGCCAATGTGCTCTCCTCTGCTTTCCTGCCATGGACTATTTCTCCTGTGATAACCCTCTCCCTTGCCCTCCTGCTTTGGAGCCAGCTGACTACGGGCTGAATCTCTACAAACTATGAGCCAAAATAAATATTTGCTCCTTTAACTTTGGGTGTGAGGTATTTTGTCTCAGCCAGGAGAAAACTATCTAAGACACTCATTTCTTCTTTTGTACTTTTATTGGCTTTTGAAACAATTTCCCAAATTTTTTCAATAATGTAAATTTCATTGTATAGGTTATGAAAAAAGTTAACAGTACAAATCAGACTAATGTTTACAGACATGGTAATAGATGACTGGTTGATAACTTTGGAGTAGTTGTTTATATGGAGATTGAACATTATTTAGCACCTCTTTTTTCTGTGTAACTACGTTTTTACCCTCTTCGAATTACATAAATTTACATAAAATGTAAATAATTTATTACATAAAATGATCAGTGTTGTGCTTTTTATTTTTAGGGTTTGGCCTCTTTAAGCCCTCATATTGTTTTATTCTTTGATACTTTCTTCATCACTGACAGAGAAAAATTCAAAGATCAGATAGTTACTGATTTAATGGTAGTTTGCTTGTGAGAGATCCACTCTTCATGTGTACTGATAGTATAAGGGGTTATCGTTCTATGTCTAAATCTAGTTTGTTGGAAATAAATTATGTTTTTCATCTCTGCCCTGCATTTCTATATGGCCAATGTTACGGAGTCTAATCAGATTTTCTGCCATTCATTTTGCTGTGATGGAGCATTTTCCTAGCTGTTTTTGACTTAAGTCAGATTCTCACAGCACTTTTATCTTTAATTTTGGTTTCATGTATCTGGAAAAAAGACTGCAGACAGTTTAGTCTGATTTCAAAACTTTATTTCCTATTTCAGTAATAGCTTTTTATCTTAATGTTTCTGAGATTCTCTTGGTTATATGCACTGTTTTTCTCTGATGTTTTAAAAAAAGGAATCCTGATAGTTTTGTGTTTTTTTGAACTCACTCTGAAGTTTTTCATTTTTTCCCAATTACTATGTGACTTTACCATTCACTGAAACCTCACATTCATATACCACAGATTTTCACATGTGCTTCTTTTTTTTTTTTTGGTACTGGGGCTTGAACTCAGGTCCTTGTGCTTGCGCAGCAGGCGGCAAAACCACTGAGCTAAATCCCTGGCCCGTCACATGTGCTTCTTATTTAAGCAGACAGGGTTTTCTCCCCTTTACCTCTTCTACTCTCCATTCAGAGCTGCCCAATAGTGCTAAATATTTTCTTGCTTGTAAATAAAACTCAGACTTCATTTTTTTTTTACTTATTATTATGGAAAATAAATTATTCTGTAACCATTGCTAATTGTGTGAATAGTGTGACTTCTTTTACATTTGCTCATTTAATAAGAATTCCTAAATTCATTTATAGTAACATTTTACCTCTCTAAGATTTCTGCCATCTTTATCCTAGTCACTTGCTTTCTGCCCCAGGCTTCCCTAGGGTTGGATCTCAGAGAGGACAGAGAAAGATTCAGTCTGGCTCAATTGATTTAAATATAATCTGGGAGCTGTCGTAGATGGTAATGTTATCAAATGCTTTTGTCTGTGCACATCCAGAACACATGGTACAATCAAATTCCCTGCTTTTTGTAGCTCAGTGAGACCAGGTAACCAGATCTGAGCCATGAATGGTGAGCACAGTGACACATGTTGCTGATGCTGGGCTAGGATGAGAGTATCCAGGGACCTTCCTTTAACTGACGTTGTAGTCAGTAACTTTAGACATGATGGCATGAATCACTGAAACTGCAATGAAAAGAGCCAGAGCCAGCCTCTGCCCACCACTGACCCACAACATTTTATGAGCAAGACATTAATCTTTGTGGTTTTGAACTATTAAAATTAAAGGGTTGTTTGTTACCACAGCATGTGACCTATTGAGACCCAATGATAGGTGTGTTTTTCAGAAATACTATTGCGACTTTGTAGCTACATTTTCTATGGTGTTAGAACTGTGTTTTCTTTTAGTTAGATATACAATATTTCTTCCCTTGTCCCAGAAACTTGAAAATCCATCCCTTCTGTTATGATTACTACAGTCCTCTATGCTTTTATCTTGGGTAGGAATTGAAAACCATGTCTCAGCTAGGTCTTTTTTCTAAATTACCTATTTTGGTCTTTGTGAAGCATTTACAGAATCTTGCTCCTCTCAAGGAAGGGTTAGGGAGCATCTCTCTCTGTTTTGCTAATTCAGGACTGCAGCCATTCATTTTAATTCATTTTACAAAAGGCTGAAAGAAGCCTGATGGCACAGACTCTTCTCTAATAATCATCTGAAACTCCCTACAAGCATGCTTTGTGAACAGAATATACTGAGATGCATATCAAACATTATCTGTTGTGTCAATCAGTGTTAGCATTTGCTTTCAATATTTTGAAGTACGAAGTCTCCTTAAAGCTTTTCCAGTGTTTGAGGTGAGGAAATGGTGGTGGGATTTACAACATATCAGCTATTCTGTCCCACTCCCACAACCTTTTTGACCACTGGTTCATAAAACTGGGTTTGAAAGCCTCCTTTGCAAGTTCTATATAAATAACCTTCCACTTCAATTAAAAATGTTAGACTACTTGTCATTTATTTGGTTCTCGGCTCTTGGGTCTCAACTGAAACCAAGATAGAAAATATTTCATTTTAATATAGTGTTCCAAGATCATTGTTACAAGGTATGTTCCAGAGGAGTGCGGTGGCACTTTAGTTCACGAATTTAATTCTTTCCATGATTCTGGTCACAAAATGAGTTGGACGAGAACTGAATCAAATTTCTCCATAAGGTCAACATTGAACCTAACCATTGAATTTGATTCGGTTCTCATCCAGTTTGGTTTGCAACCAGAATTGTGAAAAGAACTAAGTTTAAGAATAAGGAAGAGTGAGTTACCCAATCTAGGGTAATAGTGAAGAAGTATAAGAAAGGACGCTTGGGCTGGAGATTTAGGTCAGTGGTTCCGCTGCCTGCCTTGCAAGCAGAAAGTCCCAAGTTCGATACCCGGTACCAAAAAGAAAAAAAGAAAAAAAAAAAAAAAAAGATACACTATGATACTAGATGAGTACTTCTGTTGTTCTGAAAGAGTCTCCTGTCAAATTTTTCTTCACATTCCTCTTTGCCTGAGACCATAGTACCAGACACTTGTTTTCTGGCACCTAGAAAAAATTTTGCCTACTATACAGTAGATATCAATTACCTGTTTCCACCTACATAGCCTTTGTGTTGCTTTTTAAGTAGTTAATATTTTATTTTAAATTAGATCACAGGCTTCTTTAAGAAAAGATACTATATATTTCTTTTGCATGCCTGAGTTGTAGAACATTTAGAGTGTTCAATATTTGGTGACACCTTGGAAACTTTATTAATTTAACAGTGGGTTTTAAGATACTCTTCTAAAGTGCAGAGTGATAAGAGGAAACCATGATTTTTATTTGTTAGTTTTAGCATCTCCTGTACCATTACAAAGCCTCAAATTGCATATGTTATGAATAACATGGCGTTATTATGAAGAAAAATAGAGATATTTCTTTAGACTAAAGTAAAATATATGTCTATAGTGTGGACATTTTCTTATAAGTAGAAATATAAAAGGAAGGGCCGGGGATTTAGCTCAGTGGTTTCGCCGCCTGCTGCACAAGTCAAGGACTCGAGTTTGATCCCTGGTACCAAAAAATATATATATATATGGAAGAAAGTTGCTTATGAATAAATTAAGTATGGTCTGGGGACAAAGGAGGAACAGTGGATGTTATTTAGATAGAAAGTATATATAAGTGAATCCCAGGCAATTCTTTGCTGGCTTAAAGTGCTCTGCAAGTCCCACGTAGCTAATATAATTTATAACCTTAATTTTTTTTTGTTAAGACTGTTAAAAAAATTGAATCACAGTATGTCCATAAGGTGTAGTATCAAACATCTTCCTTTCTTAACTGACTCTTCTCATCTAAACCAAAGTACAGACAAATGACTTCTGTGATTTTATTTTGTTCCAAGGATGGTAGATGTTATATGTAGAGTTAATGTATTATATTCAGTGAAACAGTAAGGAATTGGTTCATAAATTATGTAAAAATACCTGTGGAAGTATGGTATCTCTATCATCAGCAAATGCTCAGTTAATGTTTTATAGCAGAGAGCTGAATTGATGGATATTCTTTTGAATATCTGCCCTGTTATGAATGAATGTTGGTATATTTAGTACCATAAAGAGTGTCCAGTTAGCTGTTTTAATAGTAATTGAATATTGAATTTAATAGTAATTGAAGTTCATTATGAACAAATTTGATACTTAATCTTTCCACTTTGACCTTAGCCCAAATTTTTATTAGTTATTAAGTAAAATTTAAAAATAACAACTATTTAAAGAAGTCTTCTATTATATATCTAGGCTGTTTTGTTTTATTAGGGAAATATTTGATTTACATGCTTTGTGTTAGCTTTCTAAATTACTGATCCTACTGTGATTTCCACAGTTAGGGTTGTTTTGGCCTTATTGCAAAAATATACCTTAAAATATATTTGCTTTTCTTTTGCTGAATCTAACAGTAAATGAAACCTCAGAATATGTGTTTTAGAATCTCTATGAGCTGGAACAATTGGACATTCATAGCCAAAATATGAAGATTGAACAAAAACCAGTACAAGATTAACAAATTCAACAAAAAAATAGCTTAAATTGAATAGCTGATTTAACTCTAAAGCATAAAACTATTTTAACTTTTAAAGATAGGAGAAAATCTTAGAATTATTCCAAACAGAAGTTCTTAAACTTGACAGTAAAATTAGAATCTGTAACAAAATTGGTATATTGGAGTTCATAAAAATTAAAATCTGCAAAAGCCCATATTGAAGAGGATGAAAAAGCAACCTAAAGACTCCAATTGTTACAAGCCATATATATATAAGACAAAATCCTAGTATCTAAAGTATATAAAGAAGTCTCCAAGCTACATTAAAAAAAAAACTGTTTAGAAAAAAAGCAAAAGACAAGGACAAATATCAACCAAAGTATGTACACACACACACACACACACACACACACACACACACACACCCCTGTGAAAAGATGTTCAATAACATTAGTCATTAGGGAAATTAAAAATAAAACCAGTGAAATATTATATATAAAATAATATTAAATGTTGGCAAGCAAATGAGAAATTGGACCATTCATACATTGCTGGTGGGAATGTAAAATTGTACAGTTATCCTGAAGAACAGTTTGGCAGTTTCTTATAAAATTAAACATATCCTTAATATATGGTCCAAATACTGCATTCTTGGGGATCTGTTATGGAGAAATAAACCATGAATTTACATTCACACAAAAATGGTATATCAATATTCATAGCAGAGTTACCCATGATGACCCCAAACTAGAAAATGAAAGAATGTTGTTAAATGATGATGTGTTAAACAGACTGTGGTACCTATGTCCTTTATACTCATGATATAAAATGACGCAGAATTAAATTCACATACACTCGCAGACTAGTACAAATATTGTTGGAGAATGTGATGAGTGGCTTGCTTCACTGATACTATGCTGACACAATGATGCTGTACTATAATTTTTTAAGATAGTACTAGGGAAGAAATCTAGGTAAAGGGTATACAGAATGCTCAGGAGAGATTTGATGATGGCTTTCAGAGGGTACATTTGCATCCTAATCTACATTGTAAAGTACTTAGGGACTTTAGCCATCTTTTTATAAGAGTAATTATTGTAGTGGAGGTAAGAACTGGGAACATTTTATCTTCTTTCTTTGGTGTTTGGAAAGAGTAGGGCCTGTTGCCTGATCTTTCCATGAAAAGGTCAAAGGCCAAAGCCTGGCTGTGACCCTGACTGAGGTAGGAGAGTTAAGAGAGAGCTGCATTGAAAGTGGATTGTGCTTCTTCCATTGATGATGGGAAAGAGGTCCTATTTGGTGACCATAGATGGCAGTAGAGTGGTGAGGCGACACCAGAGTAAGAGTCTGTGTACAGTGGACCATGGCAGTATGGGCTTTGGGGTTCATGAACAGCTAGTTATGGGGCCATGGTCAATAGCAGTGAACATTTCAGCAAACTCTGGGTGGGTTATAAAAGAGAGTAGACCTCAGAGTTCTTGCAGAAGTTCTCTATGAGAGAACAGTTGGGCCATCTGCTATGTTATTCAGTGTTACCTTTCCAGCCTTTTACTTTTCACTAACTTGCTCATGTGTCAAAGTTGTGAGAGGGCAGAGACAATACAGTGTGTGACAGAGGAAGAGTGGAAGAATGAGGTTAATAAAAGTAATAAAGATGTGATCCCTTCCCCTCTACTGTCACTCACTCTCCAGCCTCATTCAGGTTTCCAATCTTGAGACAAACATAAACGGATGAAGAAAATTTAAACTGAATTTAGAAATGAACCTTTGGACATGTAAACTTGTTATTAATACCTTAAATAGCAGACATATTTGTGGGGTTGCCCTAAGTAATTTTTCAAGCGGTACAAAAAGATATAAAGAAGTAATGAACACACAGAACAAAATTATTTCCTGATTTACATTTCACTGAATCTGTCCACTTTGTTCAACAAATTGGTGCGTAGGTAAACGTGCATACACACACACACACAAATACATGTGCACGTGTGTGTGCATACACATTTTGGTGTAATATCTGCTATGATGTTAAAGACTGGATGTTTAATAAAATATTGATGGTATTTATGTCTGGGCAATGTTCTTGTGGCTGTTTTGTATTAAATTCTTAAATTGCATGCATATTTTCTAAATTTTGTCCAGCAACATTTTCACTTTTACGATTAGAAAAGTACTATTTTAAATAACATTGAAAGCATTTCAAGCATCAAATACAGAGCCATAAAACTATGATCCTACATTCAGCACTTTTTCTCTATTTGTGTTGTTTTGATCTTCCAAATTTTCTGAAAATGGGTTATTCATATCTTTGAGCAGCATTTAAGAATATATAATTTTTCAACAATAAGGGAAGTTTGAGAAAGATTGTAATGTTTTTGGTTAGTCCCAGAAATCTTACATGTTTTTCTAAATGATGACATATCTGTTGTCTTTATATTGGGCAACTCTTAAGTACTGCCAGCTGCCTTGTATGTTTCCATGTCTGTGGATGCAGCCAACTCTGGATCGAAAATACAAGGGAAAAATTGCACCTATACTGTATATGTACAGACATTTTTTCTTATCTGCATTTTCTTAGCAATACAATATGACAACTGTTACATAGAATTTTTGTTGTTTTGATATTATAAGTAAACTCCGAATGACTTAAAGTATAGGTGATGATGTGCATAGGTTATATGCAAATACTACAGAATTTTATATAAGGAACTTGAGCATCCACAAATTTCAATATCCATGTTTGGGTGGTTGCTGACAGTGTTGGAACCAAACCAAGGTGGATCTGCAGTACAACTGTAAAGGTACTATAAAGGTGAGTAAGAGTCCTTTTCCTCAAGTAGCTCAGTGTGACAGATGAGATTATAGAGAATTCCAGATTTGTATAGTGATTGCTACAGTAGGGGCATGTACAAGGTGTTGCAGAAACAGAAACATAGCACTTACCAAGCTGGGTGAGGCTGTAATAAGGTGATACATTATTTGAGATGAGACTTGAAAATCAACGAATTATGCAGAGAAACGAAGGAGTGGAGAATGTTAGGCAATGAACACAAAGAGGAGCAATCATGAAGACTGAAGAAAATGAATGCACATTCAGGCTCACACTGAGAGTGAGTGGAGAGTGTGGGGTGAGTGAGGCTGATTTATTCTGGATTTGAGGCTGAGTGGTAACCAGCCACTAAGGATATAAACTAGATTCTGAGGATCCAGAGAGCCTAGAGCAAAGATCAGATTCAAAGGCAGTGGAAGCATTTTAGATGCGAGAATATGTGCTCCCAAACAAAAGCGGTGTTAGCGGGATAAGAGAGTTAGAGACATATTATTAGAGAGTTTGGATGTGAATGATGGAGGCAAGGAAGGGGACAGGTGATTTCAGTTTTATGTCCTTCTCTACTCCCCCTCTGAAAAAGTCAAAATTTCTTGTTAACATATGTCGTGCCTTGTGAATATTACTAAAAGATGTTACCTCTTGACAGATGAATGGCAATGGCTAGAAAACTGCAGACAGGTACACGTTTCTCTAAAATGTTTCAGAAGTTGTTGGTCCTGCAGTAGTGCACCACATGATTTGGTAGCATGGGCTGAATTTTTGGCCCTACTTGTTCCCACAACAGTATGCTGTGTTTGCAGATCAGAGAGGCACCTGGGTTTATATTAGAGAAAGCGCATGAGATATAGGAAATTAAAGTAGCATCAAATAAAAATGTTTTGCCTCTGCTTAGCTGCATTGATACCTACTAACAATGTGTAATCTCTATAATGTTCAGAGAAGAAGACATTTATAAAATGTTCTATCATTAGCAAGTTCTTTCCCAGCATTATGAGAAAATATGTTAATGACATTAGAACAATATTTTCCACCTTGTATAAAGAGGTGAGTTGTTTTTCTATATCATTTCTACTATGTTTTGGGCTAACATTACTTTTATAGGCATGAATTTTTATTTTAATATATTGAAAAAAGGGTGGTGTGAAGAATACAAATGCAGTTTTTAGCTTTACAACATGCTTCTTTTTGAAGTACACTTTTAGAACAATTGAAAGGTTTATCTTAAAAGATATCTTCAAATTACTCTTCGTATTTGTTTGCCGATTGATAGGATATTTAGAAACTATAGAACTAGCCCTAAACAAGGTATAAATTGGTTGCAAATATTAATATTTAACTCAAATCAATAAACTGGAACCTTGTAGCATAATTCATAATATGAATAAAGTTGAATACACTGATATAAATGCTATTAGTGCAATTTATAACTCAGTCTTGCAGTTGGGAAGAAGTTGCAGAGTATAAGTAACTTCTTTATAGGGAGTATACTGGTGGTAATTGCATTAGGTGCTCAGTCCCCTACCTAATAGACACCCTGGAGTATTTTAGGGTAGATATTGTTTCTACTTTTCTGGAAGAATCACATTAGCTGAAGATAGTAAAATCATCTTGAATGTAAAGATGAACTTGGAAGTAAAAAGCTTGGGAATATCCATAGAATAATCCACATACGATAGTGTTCATAACAAAAAAAATTATAATGTAATTATGATTTAACATTATTATTTACTTTTGGTGCTTAATGTTACTCATCTTTATCTCCTAGAATTCTGGCACAGTGCCTGACATTTAATAGGTGCTTTGAAAATGTTGATTTAGTCACTGGAACATGTATTACAGTAATATTATCTCACTGATTTCTGGTTGTGGTGTCACGACCATGGTATTAACACATAGGGAAACTAGACAATAGAAGCATCCCCAGAATACTTTGTGTTTTTAGCAGCTCCAGCAGTTGTAGATCCTGAAGATGGCCTTCCAGGTGGAAGACAATGAGAGTAGTAATGAAAATTAGGACCCAAATTAAAAAAAAAACTAGATTGCCAGTAACCAATAATGGTTATTTAAAATCATTGCCACCAATAAATAAAAATAAATACATCACCACTACCAAAAAATTGTTGTAATGAAGCATCTGTATGTCTATTAGGACTAAAATGTAGTAAGAATTTTTGAAATTATAGCTCAAATTCCTGTTTATTATTTTAAAATGAAATATAGTAGAGCCATATGAATAATGTTAGAAACCCTTAAGCTATACAATTTGCTTACAAGTTTTTCTTATATATATGTCAGTCATGGTAATGATGTATTTAAATGAACCCAACATACCAAATACTCTTAAGAAATATGTTAATTTTGTATATCTTATTTCTGTATGTTCATTAAAGGTCTTAAATGATAGTAAGTGTTTGGACTACGACTACGGTACTTTTGTAATGATTCTAAGATTGAACTAATGGGACTCGAATATCCTTAATGGTGACATATGTATATTATCTCTCACCATGAACTGATGGGTTTTTATCCACTCAATATTTATAATAATTTAGAGTAATTTTTGATTTCAAAAGGTGCTAAAATCACACTAGCTACCCTCTGTTTTGGAAACTTTGTAAAAAGAATAAAACCTAAAAGAAGTTTCCCTTTGATGTTATCTGCTCTTTGCATAGTCTCTTTGTTGATCCAAGACTGGTAAACCTCTATAAAGTAGCACTGGAAAAAAATAACCTAAGCTTTGTATATACTTTAAAAGCTGAAATTCATCAAATTTAGCTGAAAATATTAAAACTTAATTAGCACATATTTTAGAAAGCATCAAAACTATTAGCAGTTGTTCAATTATAATTTTTCATAATGTGGTAATTTTAAACAAAGGCAAATACATTTTAAAAGTGAAAAACCTTACAGCTTTTCAGGTTATAGTGTCTTTGTTGCTTGCCTCAACTGATCCTGGTTTTATTTTTGTGTTTGAATTATTTGAGATTAGCAGAAACCTGGACAATTGCCATGTTGGCATTTTTAAAAAATTTGTCGAGCAGTTCTTCCTAGTCATTCTAATTATATGAACTAGAAGAGTCATTTTGGAAAAACCATTCAGATCCTATAATAAATAATATTATATTCAGCATCTTTACACTATTTTTTAAATGTGTTAGCTTTGCCTGAATTGTAAGAATAGGTTTGGGGATTCGTTTAACACCAAGATTTAAGGGGAAATGAGTACAAATAGGCTAGTTTTCTCAATTTTTAAAAGTTAGCTTTTCAAATTATGAGAAAAGAAAAAAAAAAGGGAACGAAGTCTATGTAAATAGGGAATGGTGGAGGGGGTGAAGGGTGCACAGGTAGTGAGGGAAAAAAGTGAAAACCAGGATACATCATGTACAGGTACAAGCACCCAATGATAAATGTAAACATATTGTATACCTAAAATGTACCAATAAAAGAATTTAAGGAAAATTAGCTTTTCAGTAATTTACAGAAATTACTCTTACCAAAATGTTTATTATAGTCATATATTTTATACACTTTATTCAAGTTAGATAAGCCTTCTGTCTGATGAGTTTTTAATCTGTTGCTTGTGGTAATAATCACTAGATTATAACTTGATACTGAGTCTTCAACAAAGAAAAAAGATTTTTTATTTTTTGTACTGCAGGTTGAACTCAGGACCTTGTGCTTGCCAGGCAGGCACTGTGCCACTGAGCTACATAACCGGACCAGGAAAAACAATTTTTATAAACTCAATTTTAATGCATTGTTAAAAGTATGAAGTTCATAATGAAACTGATGGAATTTCAAAAAGTTGAAATGCATGCTTTTTTATTTTCCGTCTGTATTAACTACTTGGGATGCTACATTTACAGCAAATGAGATGGGATTAACTTGTATATACATATAGATTTATATTTCCCAGATTTTTCATTTTCATAGAAAAAATTGATGTATTTTCCAGTTGTATCACCCAATCATAAGATGTAAAGTTATAATTTGAAAGTTAAAAACTTACATTAATGTTGGCGACAGCTAAAATAGTACCTGAGCTTATATTTCTAATTTGGACCGTTTAGATATTTTGCTGAACTGGATTCAAATTGGATAGAACAGATTAATAACAGGGCAAATAAACAAAGGCTCAAATACAGAGTACTCTTAGAGGTTAAAGCACAAGAAAATTACATATAGCATTATACAATTGCATCATACTTATCAATATTAGATTAAATTATGTTCTTGTTTTCATCTTATACAATGGGAAAATAGTTCACTTCATAGGAATTTGATTTATAATTGTCTTTGCTTAAATCTCAGTTTTCTAGCAGAGGCATGACTATATTCATTTTTAAAGATGTAATTAGAATTGCATTTGAACCATATGTAATGCTTTGCGCAAATATATTGGTTGTGAAATAACATTTTATCATAAAGTTGAGATACAGCAAGAAGAGTAGCAGATCTAAAAGACAAAAGTCTTGGTTCAGTTTTCAGCTCTGCCTTTTTGATGGGTTTGTGTTTGTTTAAGGAACATAACTTCATTTGAATCTCTGGGGAAGATGTAATGGTTTTTCTGTCTATAAGTGCAATTTATATGTATTTAAAAATTAAAAGTGTGTTTATATCAGATATTTTGAAATTGGCAACTACAATTTTATTTTCAGGTTTATACCATACTAATGTACAACATGTATTTTTTTCTTATGTGCCAACTCATATGCTGTGTGCTTTATCTCATTTAATTCTGAATCACTATATCCAGTAGGCATTATTAGTAGCTGTATATGATAAATGAGAAAATTGGTATGGCTAGGATAGTGGTGAAGCCAAGATTTAGTCTTTTTAAAACCAGGCCTTGAGCTAGTACATTTTAATATATAATTTTATTTTTATTGAATATACCAAGTTATCCTAGAAATGAAGTCTCAACCATATTGATCATGAAATATTTTATTGGTAAATGTTCTTTTTGTATTAGAAATATTATTCTGGTGGCAGTTATATAGTTCTCTTCATTTCTCAACTTTTAGGATGTTGTTGTCATCTCATTTTGTACATTAGTTGTGAATTTTCAGGTTTGGCAAGAATTGGAAAGTTACTGAATTTCAGTATATCTTTTTAAAAAAATAATTCTTGGTATTAAATACGTAGCCCTAACCATCCCATTGCACCAAATAGATGTCTTTGTGGAACACTCAATAGAAGGAAACCACATATGTTTTAAAGTATTGTCTAATGAATTGTAAAATAAGAGAGGAAAAAAAAAGTATAAAGTTGAATAACTCAATGATAATTTTAAAATAATTGTTAAAATAGTAATTGACTTCTTACTTTTTATAGGTTTTGATTATCTGTAGTTGAAGAATAGTTCATAAAAGAATTCTTTCTGAAAGATTGTAAAGTTCAAGCTCAAGAAAAAAATGAATGTGAGAAATAAAATACCATTTCCATAGTCAAATAGAAACATGGAAATATCGACATAACTTGGTCATGTACAGGGGAGAGAAAAATAAGTTTGACCTTGAAAGTTCACTTTGGATGAATTTATACCCTATTTGCTTTCAAAAAAACCTCCAAATGCTTGGTTGTCTGGCATTAATATTTTCACATCACCTAGTTCGCTTTTCTGAATCACTTTCAGCAAAACCTGCTGCTGTGGAGAGGTTGCACATGTGCAGACCTTTTTTAGAAGATCTCCTTTGAACCTGTGGTGTTTGGGAATACTGCAAATAATTATTTACTTTGGAATTGTGAGGCAGCAAGATGAGGAGGAATGAACAAGTCCTGGAGTGAGAAGACTGAAGTTCTACCAGTACACCCTTCTGTTCTACAAATGGGACTCTCTTCTTTACCCACCTCTATTTTCCAAGTTAAAAGGAGGGATTGCATAAAACTTTTTGTAAAATATAACTTGATTTTTGAAAAAAATCTTTGTGAAAATTAGCTGTGTGATACCATAAGGTTATTGTTTCACTTTAAGCATTAATTACCTCTTCCCTATATCATAGGGTTATTTTGAGAGTATTTTAAGTAATATGTTTAAAATATGCAAAGTGTGCAAATAACAGCCCCTTGAACATAATAGGCATATGTGGCAGATCAAATGTAGAAATTGTCCCAGTTTTTCATATTTCGTTGTATTCACACCCCTAGCAATGTGTTTTTACAAGTCTTCCCACTCCTTGAGGTGAAATTTCTTTCCCAACCCTGGAGACTTGTTTTGTTCCATAGAGTGCTATTCTGATGGGTGCCTTTTCTGACCAGAGCATCAAAAGGACTGGCATGTTCTGTTCTCTCTTTTGGATTCTTGCTGTCACATTCACAATATTTCTGAGTCATCCCAGAGGAAAATGAGACCCCTGTGGAGTAGAGCCTAGTCATAGACCAGCTTGGTCGCTTGCCCATCCACCATCTGTATCAGTGAGCCTAGCTGAGAACAGCTGAGCTGGACTCAGAGCAGTGGGATTTTTCAACAGACCCTAGAGAGACTGTTTAGACTCATGTAAAAACACAAGTTGTTCTGTTTGTTTTGTTTGACTTATTTATTTCTGCCAAGATGGGAACTGAACACAGGGCCTTGCACATGCTACTAGCAAGCGCTTTACCACTGAGTAACATGCCCAGGTCTAAGTTGTTGTTTTAAACTACTATTGTTATTGTGAAATAACAATAGCTAAGTGATTAGCATGTGAAAAAAGGTTGGAGTTATTTCAGTGAAATTTCTATAAAAGTAATACATTTCATGACTCTTTTTTTTTTTTTTTGTACCAGGGATCAAACTCAGGGCCTTGTGCTTTTGTGGCAGATGCGGTGCCACTGAGCTAAATCCATGGCCCACATGACTTTTTTTTTTCCTTTGGACATATGCCCTTTTTTGGGTACATGTTTTTTTGGGGTACATGTTTGCAATACATACAGTTTACAAATCATTTTGCGGATCGGGTACATGTACATAATACAGCTTGTTTCTTTTTTTAATCCCCTTTCCCTTCCCTCCCACCTCCTGCCCTCCTCCTGTAAACCCCTTTTTCCCATTTTCATTCTTGTTAACATTATTAATTTTAATTCATGATTATGACATATGTCATAATCCTTGCTGTCTCCTCTGCCCTTCCTATTTGCAAGAGATCTGGCCCCTTGTCTCCTTCTATCCATCTTTTATTGTGCTCTTTGTACTTTGCCTTACTCAAGTGAGAGATACTTTGTGGTATTTTAAGCCTGTGTGTCTGATTTATTTCACTCCACATTATATTTCCCAGGTGCACCCATTATGTATAGATAACACATTTTCTTTGTCCAGTCACCTGTTAATGGAAATACAGGCTGCTTTCAGGATTTAGCTGTTACGAATTGTGCTGTCATAAACATTGGTATGCATTTATCCCTGTAGTATGATGTCTTAAACTCTTTGGGGAAGATACTTAGAGTGGGAATAGCTGGGTCATGTTGAATTTCTAATTTTAGTTTCTTGAGGAATGTCCCTACTGATTTTCATATTGGTTGTATTAGTTTACATACCTTCCAACAATGTGGGAGGGTTCTTTCTTCACCACAGCCACACCAGCCAGCATTTGTTTTTGTTTTTTTTTTAATTTCTTGAGGATTGCTATTTTTTTCTGCAGTAAGATGGAATCGTAGCATTGTTTTAATTTGCATCTGTCTAATGGCCAGGGATGTTGAACATTGGCCATTTGTAGTTCTTCCTCTGAGAAGTGTCTGTTCATTTTTCTTGCCCATTTCTTGATGGGTCTTCTATTTTAGGTGATCTAACTTTTTGAGTTCTTTATATATTCTAGACATTAGTCCTCTGTCTTAGGAATAGCTGGCAAAATTTTTTCCCCATTATGTAGGTTGTCTCTTCACTAATTGTTTCCTTTGATGTGCAGATGCTTTTTAATTTGATGTGATCCTATTTGTTGATGTACAATTGCAGTTCTATTTAGGATATCCTTTCTTATACCTATGACTTTAAATGTTTTACCTATTTTGTCTTCCATTAGGTTCATTGTTTCTGTTTTAATGTTTATATCTTTGATCCATTTTGTTTTACTTTAGTAAATTTGTAGAGAGATGTGGGTCTAGTTTCAATCTTCTTCAAACAGATATCAATTTTCCTAGCACCATTTGTTGAATAGGTTTTCTTTCCTCCAATATTGATGTGCTTTAGGCCCCTTTGTTGAAGATCAAATACTGAATGTATCTGGGGATGTTTTTGTATCCTCTATTCTGTTCCATTGATCTACATGTCTGTTTTTGTTTTAGTACCATACCGTTTTTATCACTGTTGTTTTGCAGTAAAGCTTGAAGTCAGATGTCGTGATACCTCCTGCTTTGCTCTTGTTGCTCAATACTGCTTTTACTTCTTTGAGTATCATCTGGTTCCATATGAATTTTAAGATTTTTTTTCTTAAATCTGTGAAGTATATTGTTGGTATTTTGATTGGCACTGCATTGAATATGGATTGATTATACATTGAATACAGTATTGATTCTGCCTATCCAGGAGCAGGATACATCTTTCCATTTTATGATTTCCTCTTTAATCTCTTTTTTCAGAATACTGAAGTTTTCTTTGTAGAGGTCCTTCACCTCCTGGGTTAGGTTAATTCCTATGTACTTCATTTTCTTGATGTTACTGTGAATGACATTGTTTTCATAATTTCCTTCTCATAAAGTTCATTACTGGTGTATATAATTGCTATTGATTTTTGTGTACTGATTTTGTATCTGGCTACATTGTTGAAGTTGGTTATTAATTCTAAGAGTTTTTTTGGTGGAATTATCTTGGTTTTCTAATTAGGGTTTCATATCATCTTTAAATAATTATTTGAGTTCTTTCTTTCCTATATATATCCCTTCTATTTCTTTCTCTTGCCTGGTTGCTAGACTAATGTTTCATGTACTGTGTTGAATAGAAGTGGTGATAGTGGACATCCTTGTCTTGTTTCTGATTTTAGAAGGAATACTTTTAGTTTTTTCCCATTTAATATGATGTTGGCCTTTGGTTTGTCATAAATAGCTTAAATTTATCAAATTTGGGTATGGCTCTTCTGTACCTGTTTTCTTCAGGGTGCTTATCATAAAGGGCTGTTGGATTTTGTCAAAAGCCTGTTCATGTTCTGTTAATATGATCCTGTGGTTTTTGACCTTGCTTCTGTTTGTGTTATATTCACTGATTTATGTAGGAAACATATCTTTTGACTTGAATAAGCCCATCCAACAAGCAACTCCCTCGCCATCCCTAGAAGTAACCACTGGGGTTCTTGTTATGTAAAAGTATTTTAAAAATAAATGCATGTGGTTTAAGGTAAGGGATATCTTTTTGGTGATGGGAAATTAATTCCACCACCTAAATTGAGAGGTCCCCTACCAGAGAGATACATGTATTCTGTGATTGTTTCCTACTTTAGTCATCAGTCTGAATAATGTAGCTTGGAAGCAGAATCACCTTCTCCTCCTCGCCCTCCCTTTAGTAGAGTGAGAATTTAATGTGCTTTAAAGTACACCTACTTGCCAGCACCAATAAAAATATTGACCTAATATTTTAGCGTGACCTTGAGAACATATTAACTGACACTCTTTAGAGTCCGTGTAAAAATGTTTTGTAGGTTTCAGAACACAATTTTTTTTCTTTTCTTTATTATGAACATTTAGCCAACTGCAAATACAGTTAGCAGCTTTCACTCAGTTTGAGCCAATCCTTCAGCACAAAAAGAATATGGTACATTGAGCGCACCCTATTCAACTTTGGCTTTTAAACGGTGTTTCTGAATTCAGAGCACACTTAAGCAAGGATATTTACATATGAAGATATATACTTGTCCAATTACTTTCTCTATCCTTGTTATTCACTTTGTGGTGCTTTAGATAAGAGCATGTTCCTTCACTGCAATCTTCTTATTAAATTAACTTTATTTTCAAGAAGCTCTAAAGATGAAAAGCACTCCGGATGTTAAATATCATTTAAATATTATATGAAGTGCTTCTCAAGACTTACATTTGTAGGTAGCAGAAGAAAGAGAAAGGGTTAGGCAGTCTGAAGGGAAAGCTGAGGGGCAACTTAATGGCCTTCTTAAAATTTTGAAGGGCTCTTTTGTATTGGATCTCAAACATCTATTCTTTGTTGTTATCGGGGACTTTTTTAAACACCAGTACACATGAGGAAATGGCATTAAATAGTAACAGAAAGGACCCAAAGAAGAATAGCGTATTCTTTCAACATAAATTAAAAAAAAATATTGAGTACATTTTTATTTAAGTAATTTTTAATTCAATTTTTATTGAATACATTTTTATTTAATAAAGTAAGCCTTGTTCAAAGGGCTCAGAATTAAGTGAGCAAATTAGACCAAAACTCATAGAGTCTTTCCAGGACATATCCTTTCTTACTCAGAATGAGTGGAAACAATGCATTCTGACCCTACATCTACTCCTGGCAGCTGGACCTTGTCTTCCCTGTGTATGGAGCTGCACAGTGAGTAGGGGGGCACTGTCAGCACTGCCTAGTGGTGCTACCAGACGTTATGGGCATCATCAGGCTGGTCATCTAAGGTACCCAGTCACCTCGGCCGTTAGCCTCAAGTCTTCCTTGTGGGAAAGTGACCAGAGAGATGTTGGGACATAGTTTTTACATAATTCATTACATTGAAATTTTCTTGAATAATATTTTCATTTAATGGGATATTTCTTAGCATAAATAATTTCCTGGGCTCTTCCAACAAAAACCTCTTGCCCCTGGGCTGTGGCAACTTATCTTTTCAAGTTTTTTTAGTTTGTTTCCCTTAGAAATAGGATATTGATTTTTCTCTGGCACTCTGATTCTTGTTTTATTCACAGTCTTATTCCATTTATTGTTTCTGCCAATATAAGCATATTTCACTATCTGTGTTTATTGCTTATCCTTTCCTAGCGTCATTTTGCATTTTCTTTTGCCCGCATGCAGGTTTCAGTCATATTTCTGTCATGTATTTAGTCTACATATCCCGAATAGATGTCATTTTTTATTAGTGGAGGGATGAGTAACTCTGGTTTTACAATTCATTTCTTTGGACGGCCTGCTATATTTGGTGCATTCTTATCTCTTGTATGACCCACACTGTTGAAGGAAATAATTTAAAAATTGGAAATCTGTTACATTGTTTCTTAGAAATATGAAATGTTCCAGATTGACCTTTTCGTAGAGAAAATAACACATTACTCTTACTCATAGTCAGAAGGAAGAAAGTTTAGCCTTGTTAAACTAGAGAAAAGGAGCCTAACCCAGATATTTTCTTTGTTTTTCGCCTAGGTTGAGTAGCATATCATATTGACTTAGAGACAGAGCAGTAAGGGGAGAGAAAGAGGATTAAAAAAAAGAGTTAAAATGTGTTATATACATATTTCAACTCCTCACAATGAAAGCAATCATTATGTTCTGCAAACATGTGTTAGTAAAAAAATAAAATCCTGTGGCCTAGCTGGAGGAAGTCCTTCACCTGATCTCTTTATTTCCTAGTGTATCAATTTATTTTAGCTTCAACTTTCTCTTTCCTTCTATGCTTAATTCTAGGATTGCTTTTAGATTCTCATTGAATTCAAGGAACACTTTCAACCTTACATTGTCGTAGCAGCTGGGAGTGCTGTAGTGTCCAGTTAATACTTATATTTCTCATAGGACTTTTCCAAGTAGTAAATCATTAGGAGAGAAACTCCTGGAACAATTTTTAATTTCAAAATTAGGTAAATAAGTAATTTTGATATCTTGATGATACATAAGTGACAGACTCAGTTTAGGCACTATTATAGAAGAGATACAAAAATAGCAATACTACTAAATGTCCACTCTTTACTACAAAGAAATTGTTAGTGAGCTTTTAATAAATCCACAAGGACAACATTTTGTTCCTCACATTATAGATGAGTAAACTAAGCCTCTTAGAAGTTTTATGAATTGTTCAAAGTCTCACCACTAATTAGTGGGAGAACTGATATTTGAAGGCAGCCTAATTCTAAATCTCTTTCCTTCTGTTACACCTTGTTAAATACAGTCCTGTTATAATACATATTAGCAGGGTTTTTTTTTCTTTTTTGATTTTTTTAAAACAGGGTTTTGGTATGTAGCCCAGGCTGGCCTTGAACTCAGCATTCCTCCTGCCTCAGTCTCCTGAATGCTGAGATTATAGGCATGCACCACCACACCCAGCTAACAGTTAGCTTACTTCTGCGAGGACAGAGTATTCCTTCCTTAGCTGTTGATGTTGCTTTTAAGAAGTACCTTCTACCCAGAACCATCATGTCAAAAAAGTAATAAAAAAGTAAATAAAAATTTACAGATCCTTTCTCTTTCAGAAACATTTCTATCCCATTTTGTTGTAGTTTGTGTTTGATTTTTCCTTTCATTTCTTTCCTTGCTGCTATTTTGTAGTCTTAGCTGTGATAATCATAACATTGTTAAACTGTTGCACCGATGGTTTTGCTGTCTATTTTCCCTTTAGGCATTATTTAATGGAAATGGATCAGATGTTTTCAGATACCTTCATGGTATCCCAGACTCCACTGTAACTTAAGGTCATGGTGGTGAACCTTTTAGACCTTTCATTGATACAAACAGCCTGCTGTAGCAAGCGTGCCATAGGTTTGTCACCACTTAGTCTTAAATGATTCTCTAAAGTGAAATAAATAGCACACACGTGTAAATACTGAATAGTTTCTCTGTAGTGAGAAACTGAAAGTGTAAATAAGGATTAAAATGATTAAAATGAATAATTGGTAATTTGAAATAGGAAGAAAAGGTCCAAATGGGTAGGGGAAGTGGGAGGGGAAGGGGAAAGGAAAGAAGGGAAAGGAAAAATTATGAGAAAAGGAAAAAATGGAAACGAAGTCTTTGTAAATAGGAAAGGGTGGAGGGGGTGAAGGGAGCATAGGGAATGAGGAAAAAATAAGAACCAAGATACATCATGTACAGGTACAAGCACCCAATGATAAATGTAAACATATTGTTTCCCTAAAATGTATCAATAAAAGAATTTAAGAAAAAAAAAGAAATGATTTATTCATGGGGAAAATACATGAATTGGGGAAAGATGGTGTAAAGGCTTTGAAAAATTGAGTGACCATATATAGGTGAAGCACTTTAGAGAAGCAGGGCATATTTCACCCATGATAATTTGATGGTGTGGGGTGATTAAGAGCTAATATAGAAGAGACATAGTGAGTTTATGTAGTCTTATTCCTGCTAAAGTTGCCAGGATTTTAGAATTACTGATTTCCAGGATCATTGGTAACAGGCTAAAGCCACAGTAACCTTTAAGGAATAAAATTTGTAAACATACATTCCTCCAAAATTGTCAAAAAATATGTTTTATGTGTATACCTACATATCAAACTTTCTTTTATTAAAGGGCCTATAATCTAATAGATGCATAGTTCTTGTTCATGATCATCTTGTTTTACAGAGCCACAAGTTCAAATAGCAATTTATTGAAAGGGGCAGGAAATAGAAGCTAACATACTCTATATCATACATTCATGTTTATACTCCATCTTCATGTTAGTGTATGTGAAAGAGAAGGAGAATAGTGTGTGTGTGTGTGTATGTGTGTCCATGCTTAATATAGCGATGATGGCATGTTCAGTAACTGGGACTTGATATATATTTATTGATTGGGAAAATACATGGGTAAATATATGACTGTACAGGTAAGTTCAAGGACAGAGCCATGGAGAGAAAAGGACTTAGAATATATTGTAGTTTAGATCATGAATGACCCTGAAAACTCTCATGGGCCCAGAGGTAGGGCTTTTGGATGGTGATTACATCAGGGGAGTATCATAACTAAATGTGCTGTAGGGGGTGGGAAATGAAAGGAAGTGTCTGCACGCTTGTGAAGTTCAATCTGAGGAGAGCTTTCTGGATGAAAAGATTTGTGTTAAAAAATCCACATATTTTGCATCAGGGCAACAGGAAAGATCCCTTGAGAGCATTTCAGAAATCTACAATATCCCACCCATCTCATGTTCAAAAGCCCAAGTGTGAAAGACTGCTGTGAGATCTCCAGGGCACATTGTTTGAGAATAGTGGCCTAGGAAATTGGTTCCCTGGGATTACTTTCACAGTGCTCAGCCATTCATGTGCCGGGAACCTTCTATAGCCATGTTATAGGGGGGCCCAGTACTGCTTGAGTTGGCTGCAGACCTTGGCATCATCCATGTGTTGCTGGTTTTATGGGCATGCAAAATGCAAGACTTTGTATGGTCAAGGAGGCTTCCACTCAGATTTCATGAGAAAATCTGGGAGGCCAGACCACATGGCCCCGAGATAAAAGTGTGTGAAGCTGTCACCATGTAGCTGGAAGTGCAGTAGAGACCCAAGGAAGTCGGAGAAGCCAGGAACATGGAACACTTGAGTAAAGCTGTAGGCTATGAGTAGAGCTGCCCCCAAAAATAAGCCATTAGGAGTGCAACTTCAATACCTTAAGGGTGAGGCCACTCAATCCCTTTGGAGTTTATATCTTTGCTTCAGATGTGGGACATGGAGCTAAAAAATTTAATGTTTGCCCTGCTGGATTTTGGTTTCGGTTAAGTCTGCTTCCCTTCTATCCTCTGTTCCTCCTTTTTGAAACCCTATGCCGTTTTATGTTTCCAGTATTTAACTTGTTTTGATTTTTACAGGGACTCACAGCTAAGTTTGCCTTGAGCCTCAGATTATAATTTGCAGTTAGACTCTTCAGCAATGCTGAAATTTAAGATTTTGGCAACTTTTAGAGATGGACTAAATGTATTTTTGGATAAAAAGAGATGTGCATGATTCTTTTGGGGTCAAGGGGCAGAATATTATGGTTTATATCAAGAAGTACTCCTAACATTTTCATGTGCTCAGAGGTGGGGCTTTTGGAAGGTAATTGGATCATGGGGGCCCATAGCTAAATGTGCTATTAGGAGTAGGACCTTGTTTGAAGAGGTGAGTCACTGGGAATATGAACTGGAAGGGTATATCTCCTTCTCTGGTCCTTCTCTCTCTGCTTCCTGGCTACCATGACTGAAACAGCTTTTCTTTATGGCAGACCCCTCCACCATGCGGTTTGTGTGGTGGAGTAGCCTGACATTGGACTGAAACTTCTGAAGCTGAGTCAAAATAAACCTCTCTTCTTTAAACTGCAATGTCAACTATTGTATCCCAGAGATGACAAAGTAAATAATATAGGAAAAAAAAAGTAGCAGAGATAAGAAGGAAATAAATTAAACTGCACTACCAGAGACGAAGAGAGATGAAGGAGTGGTGTTTGGCTGTTTAGTGTAAACTTAGCTGAAGAGCTGAATACTGTTACTTGGGCATTTGGAGTATTTGGGGAGAGTTTTCATCACGACACTGACATTATATTCATCACCTTCCTTTGTAGGTGCCTTAGGAAGTAAACTCCTTTTCTTGTCCACACCCCAAATTCCAAGAGATACGTAAATATATTAGTTGGAAGGATGGTAGAATCACCATCACAATTGGAAAAGAAACCAAGAGATAAAAATATAAAAAGATTTTTAAAAGATTTAAATAAAACAAAGCATTGGATTTGATTTAAGATTTAGGTAATAGTTTTATCTTTGGGGCCAAGTGTAGGTTGTCTAGATCCCTGAAGATGGTACATTTTGGGAGCTTCCTCTAAGAATGCTGATAAAAAATTAGAAACAGGATGTTAGGTGGGTTCAGTGAAAATAAGTACCCTGAGGTTTAATTATATTACATTTTTGCCTTTGCTCACCAGTTTTTTTTATTGGCTGTGATAATTTGGGAAAGTTCATTTACTTTAAACTTGAGTTTCCTCTAATAGGAAATTGGACAAACCATATATGACAGTAAAAGACTGGTGTGATTTTGTAAAGTATTTAGTTTGTTCTACAGGAAAAATGTTTTGTAACCAAGTGGCATAGAATTAGTAGTAGCTGCTGTTATATTAATTTATCAACATACTTATATCACGTTTTTAAGGTGGAAGAAATCTATGTTAATACCTTTTTACTATGTCTTCTAAGGAACTAAGACTTGCTGATCAATACTTTAATGCTGTTTTCATTGACCCTCATTTATTTGCAGTGATTATGCTTATTAAGCATTTATTACAGCTGTGCTGACTCGGGGACCAAGGCCAAGTGACTGGCTAGGGCTAAAAATCCTCAGCCAACTTCTGAGTTGCTGAAAGTTTTTTCTGGGTTCTAATTCCTGCTCGTCAGTCAAATGGTAATTTTGGTCTTCAGGGCACAGAATTATTTGATAACTCCCTTTCCTTTATTCCTGCTTATTCTTGTCAGCCTGTCAGAAAGCCCAAGAAGAAAAAATATTTGTAATAAAAGTAAAAGTTACATTGAAGCTTGTAGGAATTTCAGTGGTGTTGTTATGTAACATTTGTCCCTTTAACTTGATAGTTGTCTCCTATTTCTGCACTTCTAGCAGCATTCCCTGGGGGCTGCAATTCTTAGAAACAAATTATTATATTTTTACTTTTTTCTTAGATTCTGGATTTCCTGCACAGAATGTAATTAGATAAGCTCCTTCCCATGAGTATAAATATGAGGATAGACACAAGATTAAGCACAGTTTGCATAATACACACTTTATACATGTCCATTTGGGATGTTAAAGAGCTGCTCAGTGCTCTTAGTCCTAACCTTAGCACAACTCTGAGCGTGTGTGTGGTGGGGGTGGGGAGTGGCAGAAGGGGGAGGCCAGGACAAAGGCAGGAGAGGGAAACTCTTTTAGGTCCTATGTGATATTTTATGTTGATTTCTTTTGTTTGGTTTTCTTGGTGGGGGGCTCATGCTGGGTAAGCACTCTGACACTGAGCTACATCCCCAGGCTCCATCCCCTGATTACTTTACCACCTTTGCTAACCAGTTATCATCAGATACTAGGTCAATTTCAGTTTCAAGAGTGAAGATCTGTGTCTGTGGCCACCAGGATCGCCCTAGTAGCCTCGGGGGCAACAACATTGAAGGATAACAAATAAGACAGTGGAAAAAGCAAGTTGACTTTTGGGGGAGTTTCCTTCTCAGAGCGTTATTTTTTGTCATGTATAAAACAATGACAATTATATTTACCCAATGGGATTGTTGCGAAGATTGAATATAATAGATAATATGTGTAAAATGCAAGAACTTCCTGTGCTCAGTATCTGTCCCTCACACCAAAGGTGTTAGGATGGAGTATGTGCCTATCAAGGGCCTGGTATCAAGCATGGGCTCTGGCAAGTGCTCAGTAAAGTGTCCAGAAAGAAGACCCAGTGCAGGGCTTCTGCCTCTGGCCCAGAGCTTTACCTCTATGAAAAGAGTGAGTAAAGAAGTGTAGAGAAAACGGGAAATTAGGATGCTGTGATGAAAAACAATGTAAAGATCAAATATTTCTTAAGATTCCTTTCAAAGTCTCATATATACCTTTTAAATAATTCCTGCAGGGCTCATGATCCCAAGAACTTGGTTTTGAGCAGATTCTGTGTATGCTGAGCAATCTCTCCCTTTCATGTTGTTTTAGAATAGGTATTCAAGATGTTCAATAAAGTGTGCAATCCCAAAAGCAGTGAAATGACTGTTTCTTCAGTGAGCAGAATTGGAACTCTGTTGTATAGTTATTTTTTGTATTAATAAAATCCAGTATAAACTGGACATGGTGGCACATTCCTCTAATCTCAACTACTCAGCAGGTTAAGGCAAGAGGATCACAAGTTCAAGGCCTTGGTAACTTAATGAGACCCTGTCTCAAAATAAAAATATTAACGAAAAAGATCTTGGGTCTTTGCCTAGTATGAAGACTCTGGGTTCAATCCCCAAGACACATGAAAAAGCCAACATAAAAATGTTAGTCTATTGATTTCAGTGAACATAGTGTTGCTGTTATTTTATCAAATGGCTTAGACAACTAAAAGACCTTCTTAGAGTTCATAGAACTAATAACTAAGAGAGCTAGAAGTCAATCCTTGTCTGGCCTGTTTTGCAACTACCATATTGAAATGTTTGAGATTTTTCAGAATAAATATTTTAAAATTATTCAACAAAATTCCCTTTGTCTTTGGCCAATTTCATATTCTGTGTGCAAGTTTCTTCATATGCTTAGTCACTGTGTAGGCATCTGAACTACACCCTGAGATTTATTTATAACACTTCCCTCCAAGTCCCGAATCAGTCTTTTATAAGCTTCCTTTCCACGTAATTGTTTTGATTCCATCCAATCACGGTCAGCAAATAGGAAACTTCAGTACTTCCAAATTTTATTTTAATAAGTAATAGGTAGGCTTTGTTGTCATAAGACATGAAAGTAGTCATTCATACAAGTGCATTTAAGAGTATATATTTTTAAAACTTTAATTGAAAGATTCTCATTGAAATTTCTGTTAAGCAGTTTTCAAGAATTTGATCTAAACTTAGGAGTAAAGTAGCATAAAATGCTATTTTTGTAGTAATATATTTTTATAAGGACATGATATAAAAGTTTGAGAACAGTAAGACCAAGTTCATTTTACTCTGTTTTTTAGTTCAAGAAAATTTGATTTCACTTTTTCACAATGTGGTACAGGTGAAATGTGCCAGCCAGTAAAACTTACTTCTTATTTATCATCCATGCCTTAGGGAGGATGATGATTCCCAAGGAGAAAAGGAAAAGACATGGCATATAATGTCATTTCAAACAGTGTGAAACTTCAAAAATATATTGTGAAATAGATGATCTTACTTAATTTCAAGTACTTGCTCACAAGGAAAGTGGTTATTTTTTACATTAATATTACTATATTAAGCATAATCTTGTTTTAAGTTTGTTTTCCTTAAATTGTTCATTTTTTCAGACATATAAAATTGATGCTTTATCTTGTCGGAATAGTGGTTTTTCATAAACAACATAATCCTTTGTTTATTTACTTTCAATTCAGATTTCTTGGTATAGTATAATACATCTGCGGAGAAGAAAAATATTTTGGGAGGAATGCAGAATACTAAATAATGTTGATCATTATGTCAATATGATAAAATAGGTTACAAATTTATTCTTATTTCCTCCTTGGCCTGTATAGATACTCTCACAAATTACATGTATATAATGAATTTAAAAATATTTTAGGCCCTTTCTGGTATGTAAGCCAGCCCTTTGAGATTTCACACCAGATCTCGTTCTTCCTTTATAATACGTAATATCTCTTCCAAAAAATGAAATTCAAATGACCATTATAGTTTAGTAAATTTAATCTCACACAGAATTCATATAGTAGATATTTGAGGTAGATTGGAGAAGATGGTAATGTACAGTTAGAAGAAATGGCTGAAATTTTTTTCCATAATCACCTTTGATTTTCTTCTACCACATTAAGATTCTAAAATCTCACAGACATCATAGTAATTGAATATTAAGGATTTTCTCTGTATAGCAGTGACTTCCTGTTAGGATCGTGGTGCAAATTAGGAAATCCTTTACTATCACTTTTACTTTGTAATTATTCCAGTTTCCTATATTCTGTATATGTAAAAGAAAGCATATATTTTGATATTAATAAATAGCTAAAATTAAATGGTTGGAGAAACCGTAACTTCATTATTATTGCATTAAAAGTAATACCTAATATTTACAATGCATGATGAAAATATATGGTGAATGTTTAAATTTAAAAAATTTATTACAGAAAATACACATTACCATTAATCACCCTCAAAATAATCCCCCTCATTTTGAACATACTTTCCCATCATTCTTATAACACTCTGAAGCAGTTCTGGAAGTTCTCTTTGGTGAGTGTATTTATAAGGTGTCCTGCTGAGTTCCATCTACTGGAAAGGCAAGCCTGGAAAAGCATTATAGAGTTTCCTCATCCTCTTATTTGCTGGATTTGATTCCATACTACTTCTGGCTCTTCCCCAAAGTCAAAATGACCTTGCAAGGTAAACCCTTAATTGATTCAAGATATCAAGGTAGCCATAAGACAGCTACTAAAGTCACTCATGAAGAAGGACTTCCAGAACTGCTTTGGAAGGTAGTAGGGTTGATGACTTATGTGTGTTTGAAGCAAGAGAAAATATATTGAGGGGAATTAATGGCAGTGTGTTTTTTGCTGTAATAATTTTTAAAAGTTTAAACATTCACCGTAGTTTTTGATCACACTGCACATTTCCAATTTAGTCATGTAAACTAAATCTTGGAGTGGGAATTCCAAGGGAGTAGCCAGAGACTCTATACCAATTTTTTGTCCTTTCCCCATCAAACCACACTTGTCTCTGTCTTTTGGTGTATGTGGGCACATATTAAGGGTTTGTGAAGACTGACTACTATTAAGTTACAGACCAAGATTGCATAGAAGGTCAAATTTAAGTGTCATGCAAATAAATTATGGATAAATCATGCGTGGTTTGTGTCCAGGTACTCTACTCTGTGTGTGTCTTCTCCTCCCTCCCTTTCTCTCTCCCTCTCTCCCTCCTTTCTCTTTCCCTCCCTCCCTCCATCCCTCCCTCCCTGCCTTCGTTTTAAAATTTGTGAAAAAGGCTTAAAAGAAGTTGTAGTTGAAACATACTGATAGAAAGTGTATATTCCCTGTTATCACACTGAATGAGGATATTGTTTTTCTTACCTAGCTTTGTGTTGATATTTTACTACTTTAATTTTATTTAGATTTAATTTCAATGATTGTTAAGTGTTCCATAAGTGACCAAAATATCTTCTATGAAGTTAAAACTTAATTATTTAATGATATATTACTTTCATGTTAAGACAGTACCAGAGTTCTGTTTTTAATAACTTTATCTGATTAATTCCATCTGAAGGATATATTGGTTTAAAATGAATTTTAAACTCACTGGGCCTCTGAGCACAAAATTTTAAGTGAAGTAAAGAGAGTCATCTCTGTGGATAATTAAAAATTAATGAGATAGCACTCCTTGAGTGGACTCATGTTAAAATAAGTGAATGGATTATCATCTATGATTGCTAAAGTACAATAAAATAGGCTATTATCCTTAATTATAGCTTTTAAAAATAGTAAATATATCAAAAATATTCTGATTACTTTTATAATTCTATCAAAAATCTATCAAGGTTTTATACTCTGAATATATTCTATTTAATGAATTTAGCCATAATTTACAGAGACTTTCTTACCTTCCTTTTGGTAAAATATGCACTGCTTTGTAAGGAAAAGGCCAAGTTGACTAGAAGGAGTTTAAAACTTTACAAGAGAAATTCCCCTGGGAAAAATGTCAAGGACTATAGATAGAGAAAGAGAAAACCCAGATAAAGGAAGGTACCAGATGGCCTTGGGACTTGCACCAAAAGACCAGAGGGAAAGACAACTGGCAGAACACAAAGAAGCAAGTACAGGAAGCCACAAAGCCGAGATAGCTGTCCCTCCCCATCTCCAGTAGAATGTAGGGGAAGCAGAGGGGAGGGTGGGAGGGGGCTGACTAACTTGAGGAAAGTTCTTATTCAGTGTGTATTCACACCTGTGGACTAACACACTTACATATATACATATACATATGTATTCACTTTAGGGTCACTGTAGTACTACAGTAGATATCCTGCTAACCATGAATAAGGAACCCTCTTTCCGTTCAGCTGCCCACCTAGATAAGGCCCTGTCAAAGGCAAGCAAACAGACAGAAGACCACTGGAAGAAATGAAGGAAGCAGAGGTGCCTGGAAGCCAACTGAGTTATGGTGAGTCCTGGGAGGCAGAGGGGTCTCTGACCCCATGAGAGAGGTCAGGGCTGAGGGCTCGTGGGCACTCAACTTTCCGGTGCCCCCTGCTCTAGTTGTGATCAGAGTAGCTCTATGTCCTCTTTTCACCCCTTTTTTGATAAAGTCTCTTCTTTTCTAAAACTTTGTTATACTTACTGGGTTACTGATAGGAGTTTTCTGTGCCAGGAGCTGCTTGCCCCAGCAGAGCAGCGATGCTCATTCTCCAACAGGACAGCTTTATTAATTTTGAAGAAATCATTAATTTTTTCTGATTATAACTACTTGTGTTCTTTGACGGGAATATAAATCTGCTTAAAGTTTTGTTTTTATTAAACAATAAAGTTACATATAAATATTCCTTATAGAAGTTTCAACAAGTGTTTAGAATTAAATAGGACGTTTTCTGCTTCCTAACTCAGAAGAACTATAAACTATTCATCATATGTCTTTCTAGTACTTTTCTATCAGTTACATATAAACATGCATCTCTTTAAAAATTCTAAATAGGGAGGGGTGGAGGAGTTGAAGGGAGAGCAGGGGAATGGGGAAAAAGTAAGAACCAAGATAGATTATGTAAAGGTGCAAATTTCCAATGATGAATGTCATTATATTGTATACCTTAAATGTACCAATATAATTAATAAAAAATATCTAAATAGAGTGGTACCTCTGTTCATGAACTTAATTTGTTCCACAATTTTCAGGAAGATGGTCACGTTTGTGTTCCGGTAGGGAAGATGGCATCATGTTCGACACCATTGCGGAGAATGGAGCAAAATTTTGCCTAATGCTTCTGTTCCCAAACCAAGCTGTTTGCAAACATAAGTGTTTGTGAACTGAGGTAGTACAGCATTATACCATATGGTACTATTCTGTTGCAGCTCAGAGTTTTTCATGTATCAGTGTAGGTAGAATGTTTCTCTTACAAGACACATTATTTTGTCTCATTGTTTTTAATACCTATTCACTACTGTATGACTGAAACATTTATTAAAACAGTTTCCTCCTTTACATGGACATTTAGGCTTCTTTCCATTTCTTTATTGTTACATTATTTAATATATCATACATGAAGTATTGCATATAAATTATTTTGCAAATATGAGAATATTTCATGTATCAGTACATTTTCAGCAGCAACTAATTGAAATTCAAATTAATGTAACTGAGGTGCTTGAATAAAAAACTCTTGGTTCTACAAGAAAAGTTTCAGTAGGATAATAGTTTAAAATATGGAAAGATTCAAGCTCTAGGTTTTGAAATGTTTCTGAATCTCTTATTTTTTACCTTCTGTGTGCAATAAATTCTCTGAAAAAAATCTGTGTGTCAACATCATCAGTTGATTTAGATTGTGACCTTCTTAAATGAATCCACTTGAAGGAACTGTCTTTTTTAGGAATCATATGGAAATTTCTCAGTGGGACTTCATCCACTTTTGTTACATGCCTAACTCTTGAAATACTAAAATTGAGGAGAATGAAGAATTCATAGCACTTCATTCCAAATTCTGTGATTGAGAGTTTCTATCATAACCACATAGAATGAAATCAGCTTTTCATTGAAAAAAGACAGAAATTTACAAGGAGTATTAATGTTTTGCATTTTGATAGAAATGGACAAATTATTCTTTTGAAGTAATTTATACTGCAGGAAAATAATGAAATAATCACCTTGCATCACACTAACAGCACATCACATCAATCATTTGAATTTATGAGTTAAATTTAGTCTTGTATTTATTTTATGTTGTATTTTTCATTAGTGTGCTATTATATTGTTTTCACTTATTGGTCATTTGTATTTCTACTGTCAGTGTTGCTTATTTTATATTAAGCAATTTATCTTTCTTCCATTTATTTTCAGGAAACGTTACATATTGTGAATCTTAATTCTCTCTTACATAGGTGGCACATATGTTCTGTAGTCTGCATTGAATTTTTCAGCTTAATGACACCGTATTCTTCATAGCTTCTGATTATTACATATTCCTCAGGGAAGGTTCCCTCTTACCAAGACTATTCAAATGTTGTCTAACATTTCTTCTAACATATTTGAAAATTTTTTAAACAATAGGTTTATACTGCTACCTGTACTAGTTAAAAACAAAATAGTTATGACACATTGTAATACATACCTCAGTGGAAAACAGGGAAGTAAATATACATTGATTGATACTGGAGAGAAGATTAAGGTTTCCTGTAGGAAGGTGTCACAGTTTTTACTTCATAATCACATTGATCAGTGAGAAGTGTCTTTTTCATCAGTGTCATCTGTAATCCAATTTCTTTCCACCTGCTATGGTTTGAATGCCCTCTCTACAACTCATGTTGATATTTAATTTCTATTGTAACAGTTTTAAGAGATGATTAGGTCACGTGGATACCACCTTCTTGAATAGGTTAATGCTGTTGTCAGGAGTCAGCTGGTTATTTCAGAAAAGACTTTGTTGTAAGAGAGCTCTCTACAGCAAGTGTGTGTGTGCCTGCACGTTCTCTTGCTCCCACTCTGACTCCACCAGACCTGTGCTCATGGGTCCATCTGCTGTGTTTTGATGCAGTAAACAGACTTGTGTCAGATGCTAGCACTGTGGTTTTAGACTTTTGAGTGTCCAGGCCTGAGAGTCCAATAAACTTCTATTGTAATTTGCCTAGTCAGTGGTATTCTGTCCTCAGAAAATGGACTACAAAACCACCTTTCTTTTGTAGCCTCATGAAAATATTTACTTTTGTTCTCAGATTAAACTTATCCTAGTCACAGGGTGCTAGGTATCACATCTTCATTTGATGATGTCCTAAGTATAAAGGGAGAATATGTAGGTGGTAGTAGATTTTTTTTTACCATATGCCCATCTCTTTTATCAGGGAGGAGACTCTCTCCCAGAATATGTGTCAGCACACATACCCCAATATTTCTTTGGTCAGAATACAGTCTTCCAGCCAGATCCCCAAACTAATCCTAGGCATAGGTAGGTGAGATTCCAATTATTGGTTTAAATCATTCATTATTCATCCTTTAGAGGTAGGCAATTGCCATATGAGCACATTTATTATCAAGAAGATATGAGAAAATGGTTGAGGAATGGGCAAGTAGTAGTCTATTGCGTCAAATATCTAAATAGAGCACTTTAAATTTGGAAAGATTTTTCATGTATTAGCTTTTTTGATTTGTGATGTATTTATTTAAGGACAGCTTTTTCAGTTTTTCAAATGAGAAAACTGAGACCTTAAAAATGATATGACTCATGAAGAAATCAAATGGCAACAAATGCTGGCAAGTCTGGGGCGGGGGCCGAAGGAACCCTTATGTTGTTGGTGGGATTATAAGCTAGGACAACCACTATGGAAACCAGTATGGAGATTCTTCAAAAAACTAAAACTAGAAATTCCATTCAACCCAGCTATTCCCCTTCTAGGTATCGTCCCCAAAGAGTAGAAGACATCGTATAACACTGATACATGTATACCCATGTTTACAGCAGCAAAATTCATAATAGCTAAATCTTGGAAGTAACCTATATGTCCATCAGCAGAGTAATGAATAAAAGAAAATTTGGTATTCACATGCAGTGGAATACTGCTGTGCATAAAGAAAGATAACCTTGTGTCATCTGTAGGAAAATGGATGCACCTTGAGACCATAATGTTAAGTGAAATAGATCAGACCTGCAAGCTTATATATTGCATGGTTTCTTTTAAATGAGAAACCCAAATCATAAATAATTGAAGAGAAAAATAAAAGATAGTTAATAAGAAATAGGGAGATAGATCATTTGCAAAAGGAAGAGGTCCAAGAGATGAAGGGAAAGGGGAGGAAGAAGAGGGGTAGGGCATGAAAAAGAATTAAGATGTGTTATGTACATGTACTGACTGACTCCCCACAAGGAATGTAATCATATACTGCAGCTGTACTAATGAAACTGACATGATTTACCTAATATAAGATAGATAAACTGGTGTAGTGGTGCATGTCTCTAATCCCAGTTATCTGAGAGTCTGAGGCAGGAGGATAGCAAATTCAAGGCCAGCATGGAAAACTTAGGTAGACCCTCTCTCAAAAGTTTAAAAAGATATATGGTAGTAGCTTGGTTGTAAATTTTTTGCCTAGCATTTGTAGTCCCTATATTCAGTCCCCAGTAGTAACAAAACAAAACAAAACTGATAAGAAACATGAGGGAATTTAGTCAGGTCTTCTGATTTCTAATCCAAGACTTATTTGCTATACACTGTCTATATTTAATTAAACAAAAATGCCTTTAATGTAATAAAAATGCAGGAATAATTTTAGATATGTAGATGAAACGTTATTGCCAGAGTTTCCTCTTTTTCTTCCTTTAGGTGATAAAATTGTCTCGAGTGGTCTCTTGTCACAAAGAAATGTCAGCCATATAGCAAAGTACGTTAAGTCATTTTCCATATAAAGGAAACCTGCAATTATTAAAATAAGTGAATGAAACATTTTCACAGTTAAATTCAGGGCAAGTAGAAAACATGAACTGAGTGAATGAAATACAAGGCAAAGATACCTTGTTAATTGTGTCTCTTAGATCAGAAGTATGCAGGAAAGATTTTACTCCTCTGGGCTTCTCATGACTTTAGGATGTTGCCCGTTCATGTTTTTTGTTGTTTCTTTGTTGTTACTGTTTTTCTAAATAATACAAAATAGGAGAACAGACATGGTTTTGTTTATAGTCTCTCTCACAAATACTCTTCTCTTTTAAAGAATATCACTTAGATGCTTTATTGTCTGTTGTAGAAATTTATTCCAAAGCAACCCTGACATTTCACATACAAAGCTCTTAAGACATTAGTGTGCTCACTCTTGTTTCAAATGATAACGTGGTACTAAGAACATTAATGTCTGAGGATCTCTTCTGCTGACAGCCAGTCTGACATTCTGATTTAGATAAACTTAAGTATGAAAACAGAAGTGCTACATTGGCTGCATTATGAATATTCTAAGTACCTGAGGTAATAAAAGATGATCTGTATGGATCCTTATTATACTAAAGTTGTTTGTTTTTATTTAAAACTTCCTTATTCAGGAGTCATACTGATTTGCAATGATGCTAACTTGTAATTCCTTTGATTTTTATGGCTGTTCTTGAATATCTAAAAAAGGTTGAGGAGGAAAGACATTTTCTCATTTATATGATAAAAATAAGCTATTTTTGTTTGCAGTGTATATTTTAGATTGCTTGTTTTCTAATTAGAAATAAAGTAGCTTATCAAATTTGTCAAATATGGTAAGATATTTTTTAAAAAACCTGCTTATGGAAAATAAGTAATGAGCCCCTCATTATTTGTGTATCCATCTGTCTTTCTATCTTGGGAAATTGTCTCTCTCTCTCTCTCCATATATATATATATATATATATATATAGGATATATATCCATCATCCATTTTGTGATGAACAGGAAAAGGATGCAATTATATGAAGAGGTAAATGAGTTTTGAAGAGTCTTTAATAAATTTAGAAATGACTCATGTGAGTAGATTTTAAAAGTCTGACAAATTGGAGAGATTAGCTAAAGTTATGCAAGGACTTTATCAAAAATTTCAGTTGAGTATGCTTTGGACTGGAAATTATATATTACAGTATAAATAAAAAGTGATTAAAATCCATTTATATGTTAACATTTTATAATATTCCACTTATTTAATAATACTACTGTGTGTGTCTGCCTTGAACAATTGATTGTCTTCTCAGACGTTAGTTTTTCATCTCTGAAATGACCCACAGACCAGACAGGTCATAAATTCTGATGCCTTATAAGGGATGTATTGTAACTGGAGAGTTCATAGTCTGTTCAGGAAGGTCTTTTTCCCTTTCCCTGTGCCTCCCTTTCTCCCTTTCCTCTCTTCTTACGCTTTCCCTTCCCTTCCTTTTCCTTTCCTCCTTTCCTTTGATTTTTCCCTCCCTCCTTCCTTCTACCACTCCCTCCTTTCCAACTTAAACATTCTGGCTCAAGTAATATGTGTTTGGGAGTTGAATTAAGGCAACAAGACTCCAAACTTCAACTTGTCAGCTAAGATAATAGCCAAGATTGCATCCACCTTTAAAAGATTGATTTTTTTTTTTCTTACAATCTCATTAGAATTACTTCTTTTTTCTAATTACATCTCTAATTCTCATCATCCTTATAATTTGACAATGCAGTTGGGCCAAGATTCTTAATGCTACTTGAATATTGTTGAAGAGCTACTATTTTTATGATAAAATGCACTTATTTATATATAAACACTTAAATGTACATATAGTATATACATGCACACTCTATATAGACACAGTATATAGACATAGTATATAGACACACTCTACATGGATGTTTTTATTTTCTGAAGAATGATGCTACTACTGTGTTTGAAGTTACATAATGTACAAGTTTCTAAATAAAACATGAACCCTTATCTATGGGTCTGAAAAAAATCAGATTTTAGAGTCCCAGTGGTAGGGAAATTTGTCATTATGTGAAGAATTGGCTTATTTCATTGTATGGCTCTTTTCCCTTTCTTTGCTTGGTCGAATTTTTGTTTGTTTGTTTGTTTTTTGTTTGTTTTTTGGTACCGGGGATCGAACTCAGATCCTTGTACTTGTGCAGCAGGCGGCGAAACCACTGAGCTAAATCCCCAGCCCTCGAATTTTTCAACTTTAAGAAACAGTAGATTAAACTCATGTAATTTTATATTTTGTATATGCTTAGTCTTAATCTCAAAAAGAGTAGATTCATTTATCACAGAATTTCCCCTCCCAACTCACATTTCTCCTTCTGTTATCTAGTCCTAGTAGTTATGAATCTTGAAAAGTTAAGCCTGTATACTTAGAACTACTTAGAAAAAATCAATTACAGCTTATCCTAGGCTCAACAGACATTATACAATTCTGTTAATGTTCAAGTGTAAGATTATACTTAGATTGTTAAATTATGTTCAATCTTATGTCTATGAGACAGTGATTGATTTTGGATCACAGTATACCCCTGAGAGTCTCGAGAAGCTTTTGTATTCTCCAGACTTCATTAGGGCAGGGTCTTTCCTCTTCCCAATATAACAGTATTCCCAGTATAACAGTGACATACTAGCTATTCTCAATGTTTAGAAAAGTGTTTGGGACATAATAGCTGCTCAACACATATATTTGGTAATAATTATTGATGTAAGTTTTGGAAAACAATTTAGGATTCTGATTATGAAACGCTTTTTTTCAGGAAGAGGAAATAGTACTTTAGGGGAGATATAATAGGAAATTGAAAACACTTTTGTAATAGGATTTTGAACTATAGGATTAACATTTTATTTTCCTTTGATGTAAGATAATCACCAGCAGAGCTTTAGAAAGTTGAGATTTTCATTTTATTACAATTTCCAAGGAAAGGCTAAACAAATAAATTAGATACTGAACACAATTTAACTTGAATTAAGTTGGAAATAGATATGTTGACCAAAGATAACCTTACTATAACTATCTCAGTAAATCAATTAGTTATTAACTGTACATACTCATTAATGTCTGCAATAATTATTGTATTATTTTATTTTACACAGGCCCTGTACTTGCCATGAAGATACATACCACATACGTGGATGTGTGTGTATGTGCATATATGATACAAATTGACACAGGTCATCTAATTTTGATATTTTCAAAGAAATTCTGCATTGATGTTTGCCTGCAGTGTAAATTGCTCAATTATGTTTCTCATATTTTTATCCCTAACTCTCTAATCAACTGTAGGTCATTTAAATTTTGGTTATCTCTATAAGTAGTATTTTCAAATAACGTTTCCCAGTTACTTGATAATATATCATTTTGAGTTACAAAAACTCATGACACATGAGAAATGCCTATTTTAAAACAAATACCAACTCATTTAAATTGCTTTGTCTTCATTACTTCTTGGTTGTACAGTGGAACATTGACTAGGAATTTGCATCAGTTATTTGCTGCTGCATAGGAAAAAAATCCCACTTAGTGGTTTAAAAGAACACTTATTGGCATCGCTCATGGATCCTTAGTTTGAGCAAGTCTGGGCAGAAGTGATGGGCTTTGGCTGGAGTGGGCTAGATTGGAGGTGGCTGATCCACTTTGAAGATAAGTCACAGCACAGACAGATTGGCTCTGACTGTTGGCTGGAAGCTCAGCTGGCGTTGTGAGTCAAGGTCCTGATAGACCCTTTATTGGCTGCTTAGATTTATTCACAGCATCGTTGTGTTCAGTAGTGTGCTGATGGAACAAGGCAAAGATTCATGGCATTTTTATGACCTGGTCTTGGAGGTCACATAGCATCATTTAATCTGTACTCTTTTGGTTAATGCCTTCACAAAAGCTTACCCAGGTACAAGGGGAGGGTACATAGTCCCTTTTCCTGCAGTATCCTATGTTTCTATAATTAAGATCTTTCAACATAAGGCAAATATTTTTCCTGGACCATCAGTATTAGGATCATTTGGGAGATTATTAGAAATGCAAATTCTACCGAGTCAGAAATTGTGAAAGGGCTACCTACTAATCTGTCAAGCCCTTTCATGTATTCCTGTGTAACCTCACATTTAAAACAACTGTTTAAAATATTCAAATACATTTATTTCTCTGCCTTAAATTTCTGAGACATTCACTGGAATACTAGGGGTTTAGATGTAGTTGCTTTACCTAGTTAAAATTGAGTGGAAGTTAATAAGCATATATTTCCTCCAGTGTTCTGTAAGCTAACAACACAAAGAAGACTTGTTCATTTGTCAAATTACCTCTGGCTTTTAGGAGAAAATTTTAAAAAAATCCTTATATTACATGGGCTTGGTAGTGAGGAAATCAAATCTATATATAATTTCATAATAATTGCTTCTGTAATGGTAACATTTTCTCTAATTTATAATCAAATATTTGTTATCATTGGAATGGCTTGCCTAATTTGATGGAACTTTAGCAGAATAAAGCAATTCTCTAATACTCTGGAATAACACTGTAAGAAAATGAGATAATATGTAATTGGTCACTTATTAATTCTAGGCCATTTCAAATATGCTATCTCAATTTGGTTACTATTTACCTTCACTTTATTGAACAGTATTACCTCCCCCCCCCAATATTAAATACATTGCAATAGCAGGTTGGTGGAACCAGTGACAGTTTTGGTCTGATATTACATTTAGGTCAGTAGTTCTCATAGTCTGGTTTCTGGATGATCTATATGTTCATGGTCTGGAATTGTATTTGAGATGCAAATCCCTTGACTCTATCCCAGACCTATGGAAGCTGAAACTCCAGAGAGGAGGACCTAGCAAAGCAATCTGTTTGAATAAACTCAGTTATTCTGAGAACTCTAATTTGAAACCATTCATTGAGGTCCCAGAGAAGCTTTTATTATTTACTTTCTTGCAGAATTTTATACAAATCATTGACTATTTGAAGTGAGATTCTTCATCCTAAAAGGATTATACAAATCCCTACATGTTAGGTGATTGTGAAAATAAGTAATACATGAGACAGTTTAGTGAGTCACAAAGCATTTTCAAGTACTTGGTTTTTATGACAGCAGTCTGTGAAGGTAACTGAAAGTTTTACCGTATGTATGCTTTTAGGAGTATGATAATGTTTTAGGGAGTGTTTATATTACCTTCCAAATGAGCAGCTTATCTTGATCAGTATTAATTAGCATGTCATTGTAGCTTGCTGTCCAACATGCCAAGCATGAATTTTGGGAAGAGTCAAGATGAGGATGAGTTAAAAATATCTTCAAGAGTACTTGCTTTGGAAGGGGATCTCAGTAAGTGTGTAACCATGGCAGAACTTCAAAAGGTGCTTGGAGGAGGAGAGTAGAAAAAGAATTTGCTGAACAATACTAATGCCAAGCCCTTCATTGTAATTTTTTTTTTTTTTTTTTGATACTGGGGATCGAACTCCGGACCTTGTGCTTTCGAGGCAGGCGCTGGAACCACTGAGCTAAATCCCCAGCCCTCTTTATTGTAATTTTTATTCCTGGTGTGTAGGATCTCATTCCATCTTGTTTGTGGCTCAAATAACTGCATCCTTCATGTGAATCAGGAGTCTTGAGATTTGGGGCAGATTGCACTCAAGCTTTGAGTCACTTACGGTTCGTTTCATATCTGAGCTTGGTCCTACAGGCCTGTAATTCTAGTGCTCTGGGAGGCTGAAGCATGATGATTACATTTTTAAGCCCACCCTGGGCAATTTAGTGACTTACTAAGGCTCTGTCTCAAAATAAAAAAAATAAAGAGGGCTGGGGATAGAGCTCAGTGTAAGCCCTGGGTTTAATCATCAATATTGGAAAAAAATAGGTGTGGAGAGGACTTTAATGCACAATTGTACAAGCCAATGTAATTTGAGCTGTGAGACAAATCTAATAACTAGAAAATCAAGGACTAGACACTGAGCCTGTGAAGACTTCTCATTCATAATCCTTACCGAGGTTTAGGTCTAACTAGAGGGTTGAAAAGGAACAGATAATAAAATGGAAACTCTTAGAATTCGAATGGTGAGGATCTAGACTACTGGTGGTGAGCCTATTTCATGTGTGCTGCAACAGGCTGTTTGTGTCATTGAAAGCTCTAAAAGGTTTGCTCTGTCTGATCTAGACTATTCTTTGTCTCTTTCTGCCTGTCTCTCTTGCTCTTGCTCTGTAACACGCACATGCGTGTGTGTATAACCAAAATAAGGCCTAAGTGGGAGCAGATGAGGTGATGGCTGAGTGAAACCTTATGAAGTTGTAACCCACTGGCAAGTTCTTCTTTTCTCCATCACAATGGAGTTGAGTCTCAATGGGATGATTATTGGATGCTTTGGATAAAATAGACAGGTCATTTTATACATCATTTAGATTCTCCTCCATCCTGCTAAACACACTGTCTTCTAAATTCTCTTCTTGTTTAGTTATTAATACAATGAATGTCACTAATGTTATAGAATCAATTTAAAGGATCTCCTCATCCTACAAGCATATTTTGTCAGAAGAAATTTTCTTTCCAAGTGAATGCAGAAAATCACATCTGAATAATATAAAGAACAAAATATATAGATATAGCCTAGTCCATTTTTCTCCATACATTCTATATTTTTGTTAGCTTAGAAAAAAAAGTACTGTTATGGGCAGCAAATACGTAATAATATTGCATGAGGGAGTACAAAATTCCCTTTTAAAAATCTTTCATTTTTATAACATGAAAACAAAACAAAATAAATTCAAGTATTCACCCCACACCTAAAAGTTGAGCTTACAGATGTAGTTAAATTTGAAAAATGAAAGAAATTATTGTTTTACAATCTCAAGCTTCCATAGGATGAAGAAATTCTACTATCCCTGATTTCAAAAGAGTGAAAAATGGTAGAGTTTCAAATTACTGTTAGGTTTTAATGTATAATTAATTTTCTACATAGATCTTTGAATATAATATTTTCTTTTGTTTTACATCATTTATTATCATTTCCCTCACACAGTATCTTTCTACTTCACTGCATAATGGGAATTGCAGTGAGTTTCATATACCATAATGAATTTTCAGTTTACTCCTTTACTTCCCAAATATTTTTGCAGTAAAACAACTCTATAATTGGATCTGTATTAACGTGATTTCTGAATGGCACTGCTCACCATTAGAGATATTCTTTGTTAAACTTCAGTGTATTAATAGAGGTTGAAAAGTGAAAAACCAGGGCAGAATTACAGAATATATAAATATAAACATAAATATATATTTTTATGTATAAATTATCTATCTGTATGTCAAAAAAAAGCATACACTTCAGGAAGGAAAAGTAGTATGATTTTTTTCAACAGATGGTGTTACCCTCAAATGGGGGACCCTAGAGGATGTCGTATATCACAGAAAACCCACTATGCTGCCGGCCCTTAGAGAAGAAATTGAAAATGCATGAGCAGCAATCTCAATGACCAAGGTTACACAAACAGCAGTTTGCCGTACTAATAAATGTCTGGAAGCTAATGGCCACCACTTGGAGCACCTCTTGTAATTGTAGAGGACAAAGGTAACTTGTTTTAATCTCGTGATGTCTCAATAAATTTAGTATCAAAATATTTATACAAGTTTCTCTTGCTGGAAGGGTGTATACATTTTTTGGGCAGACACTGTGTATGTATGTATGTGTTTGTAAATATATATAGTTTTCAGATATACATATTTGAAAATAATAGAACATAGTACTTCTATAATTGAGTATTTCACATTTTACTTATATTTATAAGTCTTGTTTCCATTGCCATCCTCAAAGTGTGAGCATTTTTTGCGAAGTTATTCTTATTTAGCTCAATATAATAGTAAACCTCATATACTGAATGATATTTTGTGGAGTTTTAAACTGAATATTTCTTGAGGGTATTTTATTTTAAAATATGCAAGTTGGAGTGATGAAGATACATTCTAAATTAATTCCTAATTTTTTATAATCTTATGAGGTCTTAAGTTTGGGGAAATGTGCCTAAATGTATTGATTTGCAAGTATAACTTGTTTTTATTTTTATTTGTCTTTGTTTTTTTCCAGAATAAATCACATTCTAGGAGGCAAAAATGATTTGGATATTGACTTTAATATTTAGGTCTAAGGTGATGCCTTAGCCTCCTGAAAGAGTGAACATACTTAGTTTTTTCTCTGGTAGTGATTTAGGAGGAGCAAGAAAAACATGGCCAAGTGAATTTCCTATTACATTTTAGTGGAAGAATCACGTGAAATTGATATTCAAAGACCTATGTAAGAAGGCCAGCATTTTATGGCATGTTCCATTAGTAATGAAATGTTGCTTTCTAAAGACACGAATAACTGTTTCATGTACTTGAGTCTGGAAGTTATCAGAAGAAATTTAATGGCATGCAAACTATAGAATTTTAGCTTTATTTATTAATACTCCATCTGTATGCTTAAATGAGATGTAATCATGTACCAAAGTACATTTATCTACTGTTTTATATCTAGGAATAGGTAAGAAACACAGCTGTAAACGAAAGCCATTAGTTTTATCTTCTTTTCTTGCCTAAAGCCAACAGTTGATTGACTGATGTAATATGAATTTAGAGGTAACTAAAATCTCAATATTGCTGAAACTACACCACTGTCAGTTCTCAGTGATGCACATAAAAGCCAGATAACATTTTTGCAGTTCAGTGTACTGTGAGAAATCTAATGGGGCTTTTTTTTGTTGTTGTTGCAGATTTTTCTCTGGGCTTTGAGTTACATCTTCTGGGCTGTGTTACAGTTTTATTATTAACAACTTAGCTATACCTGTAATAAGGAATGAATATACACTGATGTTTGTGGTAGTTACTTCCTCTTATACTATACATTTCCTTCAGTGTATATTTAACAAAACAACCTATATTAGCATTAGATGAGAAGGCAAAATTTTACTTTTGAGGGTCATTTTAGAATCCTTTGTTTGATTTTCATTGCTCCCACTTCTGGACTGCTCTGGGAGGGAAGCTTCCACATTCTTTCTAACGTTATAATCACAGTGTTTTTTTGTGTGTTTCTTTCATCCTGTCATGGCTCCTCAATGAAGGCCAGATTTGTTTTTGTTTGTTTTTAACCTTACAGATATGATTTTTCTATGCTCTTAGCTTCCTTGAGATGGCAGTGTAAGCTGTTTTCTCTGGAATAAATTGCTTTTATTTCTTCTCAAGAAATGAAACACAGCTACAGTTTTATTGGACACTAACTTACACATTGCATTTTCTCGGAGTTTTAAAAGTTCATACTTGCATAAAAGCAAGACTGGATACTCCGAGTACTGGCTAGACTAGATACTCAGATGTGCTGGATACTCTGCATGTTATTGCAATAAAATAGTAATTATTTGTGTATCATTTAGAGAGGATTCATTTTAATTTTCTTGATTTTTTTTCATTCATTTTTAGGTTGCTGTAAAGAAAAATCTTCATAATCTTCTAAAAGATGATAGTGAAAAATATCTAGGTCACATATTTCTTTCTGCTAAACTAATTCCTGAGATTCATGAGAGAAAAGAATTGTAATCAGCTCATTGTAATACTCATGAATATTAACATCAATATCATGCAGGCAAAAGACAGTAAAATAGAAAATGGGTAGAAAAGTAGAGAATGATCCTTCATCTCAAGTGATGAATCTATAAACTTTAAAAAATTATTTTCCTCTGTTAAATGTTTTGGGGATTTAAAACTTATACAAGGAAAATATCTTCATATACTTAGTAACAGAGAGTAAGGACACAATAATTTGTGCAAGTGAAAGAATAATGTCAAGATAGTAATGTGAAAGACTTATGGATATTAATTTTTCCTTTTGAGGGAATAGAAAATTGAGAAACTATTCACTATTTTTTCTCATAAAGTAATAATAAGAATGAGGAAAACACTTCATGTAAGTTGCTCTGATAAATGCTTTCTCATCTCATCTTTTTCAAACAGCTGACATTATTACTGTTGTTCTATTGGGACTTTAGGAATTAGGTTTGAAGGAATTGATGTCATTGAGTAATCAGAGATCAAATAGAGTACATGCTGCAGTCATTGGGACTCTGGAGTCTGAGGTGTTAATTCTGAAGATACAGATTTTTATATTAGAGGAGACAATAACATTGACAATTCTTTCTTGTTTCCTTTTTCAGCATTTAAGATATTACGCCTTTCATTTAAATACCTTTTCTGTTAGTGATACTATATTGGCAGCTTTCTCCTCTAATGTAAAAGTCAGGAGCAGATAAAGCTACAATTAATATACATGGATTATATGGATTCCAAAGCACAAAATACATATACATTTGTTTTCCTTATAAAATATTTTGTAATAGATTTGATTATATTGTCTAATGAGTTAGGATATTGAACAAAGTTTTAAAGAAGTTCTTCATTGAACTACACTAGTCAAAATTATTTCATGGCATTTGATAGCATCTCCTTTTATTAGAAACATAGTGTCATTCTTAGAAATTGTATTCAGTACACTTGCAACCAGTGTGAAAGTATAAGAGGATACTCCTAAAGGTGATTTATAAATGGTCACTAAAAGATTTACCAAAACAATTTTCATTGAAGTGCTTTATAAAATTCTTAGGCCGTCAAGTCACAGTTACTTGCTTTTCATAGGCTCTGCTGACTCAATCAGCATCAGTTGTGTGAAAATGTATTTATGTCCATTTTAGTAGAAGGAAATTGCTATCTGGCTCCCATGTGGAAAAAGTCAAGGATGAGGTGGATGTTCTGTGCCTTTATCTCTTGGACATTTATTCAGTTTTCTAAAGACCTAGGAAGTACATGGGTATTGATCTATATTATTTTCTTTTGATGTACTTCAATTATTTTATGATCTTCTACATATATGTAATAACTTGAATATGTGGATAAAAGGCTGATTTCAGTATAAACCATTTGAATGAGAGTTTGCATTTCCCCATTTTCAAGACTAAACAAGAATATTTGGCTTTTAAGAAAATGTTTTTTCCTTGTATTTGTGTGGTGCATTTAAAAAATAATTTGTAATTTTTTCAGATTATGTTGGCAGAATATATTTGAAATGATATGATAACAATTTGATAATAATATAACAAAATGATAAGTTCTAACCTCAGAAGTTCTAGAGTGTAAAGTTCTTTGACATTTTCTTGCACTGTTATAAGCCAGTATATGATACTACATTGTACATTTTCTGGGATCAACATAGAGCTGTGGGTTAGACATTGTACTTTTTATGTCTAGTTATTAACTCTAAAATAAAACCTTGAAGTGTGAGAAAAATGAATTGATTTTTTTTGGATTTAAAATTCTCAGTGATCATATTTTGAGGTAGGATTTTTTTATTTGGCTGTCTATACACATAAGAAAATACAGCTTCCACGTCATAGGAATTTAAGCTTGAATTTGCAAGATGGTAATTGATGACAACTTTGCTCCAGTTTTTCCCTGACCTTTGTACATTTCTCTGAGCTAGCATACAACCTGAGTTGAGTAAAATGTGCTACTCTAAAGAATACACATGGGGATCGAATACTAGTTCTGTCCATTTAGTTCTAACTAACTAATAACACATTATGATTAATTAATAGTATGAATTACATGCATTTGCAACTTGTATTCAACCTACTTAAAATGAAAGTTTTAAAATATTTGTGAGGGTGTTTGCTTCCACAGCACATATACTAAAATATTTGTAAGATATTAACTTATCTATGATTAGAAAATAGCATTGAAGATATATAGTGTGGACCCACATGTGTAAATACTGAATAGTTTCTCTAGTGTGAGAAACTGAACGTGTAAATGAGGATCAAAATGTATAATAGATGATGTGAAATAGGAAGAAAAGGTCCAAAGAGAAAGGGGAAGGGGAAATAGGAGGGGTAGGGAATAGGGAAGAGGGAAAGGAAAAATATGAGAAAAGGAAAAAATGGAAACAAAGTCTTTGTAAATAGGGACGGGTGGAGGGAGGGCAGAGGAATGGAGAAAAAATAAGAACCAAGATATATCATGTAAAGTACAAATTCCTGTGAATGTCATCGTATTGTATACCTAAAATGTACCAATAGACTTAATGAATAAAAAAATGCAGTGTGATCTTTAATTTACAGAAAAATGAATATTTTTCCAAATATTTCATAAAATGCATTTATATGCAAAAATGTATATTTTAAATTATAATAATTTTATCTGGGTGAGCAACCTATTAATACAAGGATGTACTATAAGGAAGACTAAATGAGCAGTAAGACTGCTAAAAAACAGCAAAGAGAAAGTAACTCTGCTGAAAGAAAAAAATTAAGAGACACAAAGGGAAAATTAACAGTGATAGTGATCAAATTAGGTATTATCCCCAGTGGCAAAGACTTCTGCAAATCTGTTGCTATAGGGTCTCCAATGGAGTTGGTTAGAAGGGGGACCCGACTACTGGGTCATGAGAGACCTCTTGGTAGGTGATCTGTGGAAGGGTAACAGCCTTTTTCAGAAGTAACACAGCCAAGACTAGAACTGTAAAAACAGGTAAAGATCTGACTAGGGCAAGGCTTAAAGAGAATTACGATATCCGTACATCTGAGATTCAACCATACTTGGAGTTTTGAGTAGCATATCACCCCCAAATTTCTCATTGTTATTTAGGAGAAGAAATAGAATGGTAACATTTGCTGAAAAGGCAGTTGGACATTTCTTCTTGAAACTGTGCAGGTAGAAGGTGCTTATGAAATGTTTAATGTAAATTATAGTTATTTCTCTGTGACCTTGAGTTCTGCATCTATATATTCAACCCACCATCATGGATCAAAAATATTTGAAAAACAAAATTATATCTGTAGTGAAAACATACAGATACTTTCTTGTCATTATTTTCCAAGTAATATAGTATAAGAACTATTTTCATAACACATTGTAGTTTACATTATAAGTGATCTAGAGATGATTTAAAGTCTTTGGGACCATGTGGGAAATACTATGCCTTTTTATACAAGACTTGAAAGACTTGAGAAATTTTTCTATCTTGGGTGTGGGTGGCTCAAACCATTCCTCCCACAGATACTGAAGGGACAGTTGTATAGTATATTTTTCAATTTTACTGTCTAACATCACTTTTAGTAAAATTACTTATTTCTGTTTCAGATATTCTCATCTGTACTGGAGGTTAATATTGAAAAATATTACTAAAGAGAACCCCCTGTAAAACAGTGTTGGAAGGGAATTTCTGACAGAAGACACTGTTTATAATTTGTTTTACCAAAATATGGTTGCATGAACCAAAATTATTCTTTCTGTCCTGCCCTTTTTAAAGACTTTTGGCATGTAATTAAACATATTATTGAACCAATACATTGTTAGAAAAGGTTAAAAATAAAATGGACTAACTTTTTCTTAGGAGTCAAAACTGTCACTATGTTATTACTATTTCTAGAGTGTTTGAATTACTGAAGCTTCATTTGATAATGAATTGGGAGGCTTTAAAGTAAGTCCATTAATTCTCTGAGGGTTTTCATCTAAAGATATTTAGGAATGAACATGAATAAACTCAAGGACTCTCTTCTATGACAATGCATAAGAATACAAAGCAGAATTTCTTATTTTAGTAGGTGAGGTAGAAGTATGAATAATTTTATGCCAAAACAGTTTTTCCTATTCAGATACAGTATGATGTAGCTTTAAATGTTTGAAAAACAACTAGCTATGTAGCTTTATTTATTGTTATATTGGCACATGGATAGTTTATTTTTCAATTCTGGCAGAGCAAAATCCCATACGATCACCCACATTTATATAGCAAATTGTCTCACTCTCCCTCAACATGACAATTTGCTCTAAAAACCCCCCCAAAACAATAGGTTCTAACCAGAGAAATGAACCATTAGAGTATCCATGCCCTTATGGTTTCTGTGGTTAACTGTTTTTGTATCTCTTTTATTATTTTCATTTTAAGAATTGAAATGTAGGGCTCAGTCCAAATTGAAAAAGAATGAAAATGTCTTGTGTAAAATGTTGCTATAAAGCAGAGAATATGGCAGAAGTAAAATGTTTGTAATTTTAGGAGATTGGCATCATAAAATGATTACAGTGGAATAATTATAATTTCATGGACTACAAGTTTAATCCCAACTCTGTCATTTTTCACTGTGTCCAACTAGAAAAGTTACTTAGCCTCTCAGTCACTTTCCTCTTCCACCTGCATGGAAAGGTGAGATTGGATAAGGCCACATGTAAGAAATTATTTGACAAGCAGTAAGCTAAATGTGTTGGCTGCTTTCTCTTAGTGAAATGGCTCATGTCCAGCAAGGAAGGGTTTGCAGACTGTGTAAAAGTATAGAGAGATGTGTTATTAGTAATTAAAATGACACCAAGACAAATTTAAGATACAAGTAATACATAATTTAAAAGAGGTCATACACTGGAGTATACAAAGATTTTCTCCAGCATCACCAACAGCAGCAGTAACTGCATTGTCACTATTAGGCACTATTTTTGATCGCCATGATGCTGTTTCTATTAATATATAAAATAAGTATGACCGAAAATCATTTATAAAATTGGCTATTCTTCGGGAATAAAATCAGGCTGAAGAACTTTTAAAGCATGATTTTATTTTCTCTACATGGAGTATTCGGAAATGTTTGTTGTAAAGCATTAAAAATTATAATCTGCTTTATTAAATATCTTATTTTGTTCTCTGGAATATGCTCTACATTGGTTTAGTTTGCAAATGTTTTATTTTTTTGGTCATTTAAAATAAATTGTTAATATATAAGAAAGTAAGCAGCAATATATGTAAAAATTTATAGATTGCTGTATAAATGATGTGATATGAAAATTTTAATATTGTAAAAATTAAAACGATAAACCTGATATATTGAATATGCTTATGGCACTTTGAATATATTTGGAAAATAATTACTGATTCTTATCAGACTATACTTTGACTATTTAAAGGTTGGATTTTTTTTGCAAAACGTTTATTGATACATTTTAGATATGCATGATGATAACATTTATCATGGGGAATTTGTACCAGTACATGATATATCTTGCTTCTTTTTTCCCCCATTCTCTCTCCCGCCCTTAGGTGCAAAACCTGTTTCCATTTTTTCCTTCGATTTTCTCTTTTTTGTGTGTCCCTTTCTTCCTTTCCCCCATGCCCTGGCTTGTTCCCCTTCCCATTTGAACATTCTCTTCCCATTTCCCCATATGTGCTACACATTTTAGTTCTTATTTCCACTTTCAGTTTCTCACACCAGAGAAACAATGTGCTGTTTAAACATGTGTGTTCAGTTTATTTCACTTAAGAGTATGGTCTCAAGGTGCTAGCATTGAGCTATAAATGTCTGAAACTCATCCTTCTTTATGGCAGAGTAGTACTCTATTGTACCAAAAAACTACATCTTCTTTATCCGTTCGTCGGTTGATGGGCATTTGGGCTGTTTCCAAGATTTAGCTATTACAAACTGTGCTACTGTAAACACAGGTATGCACATATCGCCTTGGTATGATGCTTTTAATTCTTTTGGGAAGAAGACACCAAGAAGGGAAATAACTAGGTAAAATGGAACCTCCAGTTTTAGTTCTTTGAGCAATCTTTACACTGATTTCCCCATGTTTGCACCAGTCTATACTCCCACCAACAGTGGACAAGCATTCCTTATTCCCCACAGCCCCACCAGCATTTGTTATTGGTTGATTTCTTGGTAGCAGTCATTCTTTCCCCAGTGAGATGGAATCTCAGAGTTGTTTTAATTTGTGTCTCTGGAATGACCAGTGATGTTGAACATTTTTTCATATATCTATTTGCTGTTTCTACTTCTTCATCTGAGAAGTGTCTATTCATTTCAGATGCCCATTTTTGGATTGGCTCTTTAAATTTGAGGGGTCTGATTTTTTTGAGTTCTTTATGTATTCTAGATATTAGTCCTTTGAGGAACAGCTGGTAAAATTTTTTCCCACACTGTGGCTTGTGTCTTCACTATGTTGGTGGTTTCTCTTGCTGTGCAAAAGCTTTTTAGTAAGATCCCAGTTGTTGGTTCTTTGTTATATTTCCTGTGAAACTGAGGTTTTGTTCATAAAGTCTTGGCCTACACCAGTGTCTTGGAGAGTTCTACTTATTCTACCTTCCAGCAGACTTAGTGTTTCTGTTTTAATGTTTAGATCTTTGATCCATTTCAATTTTAGTTTAGTGCATGGTGAAAGATATGGGTCTAGTTTTACTCTTAGGCAATTGAAAAGCCAGTTTTTCTAGCACCATTTATTAAAGAGGCCATCTTTCTTCCAGTGAAGATGTTTGGCTACTTTGTCAAAGATAAGGTGGCTGAGTATGTCTGGAGTTGTTTCTGCATCTTCCAGTCTGTTCCATTGATCCTCAGGTCTGTTTTTTTGTTGTTGTTGTTTGTTTGCCAGTATTGTGTTCTTCTTTTCACAGTAGCTTTGTAGTATAATTTCACATCAGGAATTGTGTTGCTCCCCCTTCCTTACCTTTGTTTCCCAGAATTGCCTTTGCTATTCTAGATCTCTTCTGGTTCCAAATGAATTTTAGGATTGTTTTTTCTAATTCTGTGAGATATGCTATTGGAATTTTGATTGGGATTGCATTAAATCTGTATAACAATTTTGGAAGTGTGGCCATTTTCACTATATTAGTTCTTCCTACCCAAGAACAACGGATATCCTCTTTGATCTCTTTTTCAGAGTCATGTAGTTTTCATAGTAGAGGTCTTTTACTTCTTTCAGTAGATTGATTCCTAGGTATTTCTCTTTATTTTGGATGCTATTGTGAAAGGTGTTGTTTCCCTAATTTCTCTCTAAGTGAGTTAGTTATTTGTGTGCAGGAAGGCTATTGAATTTTGAGTATTGACTTTGTATCCAGCTATACTACTAAATTTGTTTATTAAATCTAGAAGTCTTTTTGGTGGAGCTCTTGGGGTCTTCTATGTAGAGTATCATGTTATCTGTGAATAATGATAATTTAATCTGTATCTTTCCTATCCTTATTCCTTTTCTTTCTCTTGTCTGATTGCTCTGGCTAATGTTTCCAGAACTATATTGAGTAAGAGTGGTGACAGTGGATATCTTTGTCTTGTTCCTGATTTTACAGTGAAAGCTTTCAGTTTTTGTCCATTTAATAAGATGTTGGCAGTTGGTTTGTCATAGTTGGCTTTTATCAGATTGAGATTTTTTTAACACATAAATATCTGTACTAATTGACCTTGGAGACTAATGAATATATTGTTTACATTTTGTTTTTCATTTTCTGACTTTCAATCACTTTATAACAATTTGAAGAAAACTCTATGGAGTGAAAAATTCACCCTTAGGCATTTAAAAATACGTGTACATGCTTCATAATTCCCCTTTTCGATTTATTGCTACATAGTTTTCATTGAGGTCCCAACAAGAGCAAGTGTGTATATAAGAATTGGAGAACCTGAAAATTATTTTGGTCCTTCAAAAAACTAATTATTTTCTTCATGTAGATGAAAGTTTGAAATACTTGATTCCCTTTCATTGGGCTTCCTTTTGCAATCTTATGACAGTGACATACTTTTAATAATTAGTTTTATGTGAAATTATCCATTTAAAGTTACCAACACTGTATTTGCAGTTATCTTATTTTTGGAGAGTCTTAAGTTTAATGCAACCTTGCGTCTTGGTTCAAAATTACCCCACTTTGATTTTCTAGTGTAAGGACCTGGTAGCTTACCAAAATAACTGAAGTACAACTCTATGAGATAAAAAAATGTTTTTTTCTTAGTTAAAATTTACAATATTTTCTTTAACCACACTTCTGATAGTATCTTTCTTTTAAATTTGTAGGTGCTTCAAAGCTCTTGTACAGCGTTTTAAAACACTATTTGTTGTAAGAATGATTGAATGACTTTGATATGATTTTGCAAGAATACTAATTTATAATATTTATTTTGACAGCAATTATTAAAGCTATTAAAAGTCTTAGGTATTGTTTGGCTCTTATTAGTACTCTAGGGGTAACCTTTTGTTCTTTTTTACTCTACCAACTGGAAGTATAAAACTTAGTGGCAGGACCAGGAATTTAGCTCAGTGGCACCGTGCCTGCCTTGCAAGTGCAAGATCCTGAGTTTGACTCCCGGTACCAAAAAAAAAAAATTAGTGGCAGACATTTAGAAGCAGCAGTAGTATATTTGTTCAGTTATATGGGTGTAAGTGTATGCACATGCATGTATCCTTATCTGTATGTGTCTTGTTTTGTTTGTATGGAGATATTTTCTGTACAATACACAATTATTTATATTATTGTCTTTATATTTTACTGCCAAAAAGAAAACTGTTCTATGTGAATGGAAAATAAAATCAAAGAAAAACTCCACATTCATGGGACTTGTTATCAAAATAGTCTCAATAGTAATTCAACTCATAATATAAACAGGTTTGAAATATTCAAATTATATAAATTTAGTTGGAAAATTTGTTGCTGTAAGTTCCAAAAATATAGAAATATATTTTTATTGATTTGATTGGTTGAAGTTAAAATGTAATATTTCTAGGGTGTAAAAATAGGTGGCTATCAAGAATATATAAATTAGAAGACCACAAATAAGAGTGGTTTGAACTTTTTTCCTTTGGTCTTATATAATTATGTTAGTGATAAAAATAGCATGTTAGAAAATGACTATTGAAGACAACACTGTATTTTCTTCCTCCTTACATTGGAAGAATTATAAAACGATCATAACCTTTGAGATCTGGCTCAAGATATTTTCTGTTTAAATATAGATACAAGAAGAAAACCATCTCTGGTAAGAGGAAAGATAATTGGCCAGATAGATTTCCATCTGCACACCTGCATCACCACAACCTGTGACAGATGACATTTGCATAATGTGAAGTCACACTTATGTGTAGGGGTTTCTTAGGATGGTTTATTACTCTGAGCAACTGCCAGAACTTCAGCTCTACTTCTTTTAAGTTATCTAGAAATACCTTTTAAATTAAATAAAAATAAATGAACCATTCTGACATAGGAGCAAAAACCCTCAAAGCAAATTTCAAATATATATCTATTACTCTTTTTTTTTTCTAAACACACCAGACACAATGCAGATAGTGAAATATCAATATCAAACATATGTCAACTTTTCTTTAAAAGAAAAACAGTAACTTGTATTAAGTAAAAAAAAAACTTCAATGTGGTTTTTTTACAGACCTTTTTCTTGCCCAATTTTAAAATTTCTCCTTCCCTTAGTATGCTGGTATAAGGGTAATTTCTGTTGACTGTTTACTTACTGCATGGCAATCAGCCATACTACATGGAGGAGCTAGTCTTTCCTGTCACAAGGCTTTGAGGCTTCAACTAGAGGGAGGGAGAGAAAGAGAGAGAGTGAGAGAGACAGTGACAGTGATGGAGAGAGAGGAGAGTATGAGGTGTGAATGGATTACACCTGTCCTGAGAGTACTGCTGTGATTTTCCTTCTCTTCTTTCAGAGCTACTTTGGCACCTGCCTGTTATTCAGCTGGTTCTCAAGCCTCCAGCCAATTCCACAAGCTGAGATAACATCTCTAGTGCACTTGCAATAAATTTCTCTTTCAAAATTACCAAGATTCCATATTGGCAATGATATTTGTAAGCAATTACCTTAACTGATGATGTTTTAAACTTATTACTTAACATTAAGTTGAACTTCCTATTGTTACTCCATAGGATATGTGTAAACAAATGATCTTTCCAAAAACCTCTTTAAAATAATCGATAAATTATCCTTTCAACAGCTCACATTTTAATATGCATATAGATTGTCTTTTGACTTCAGTTTCTTTGTAGTAAAAAGGATACAATATAAAAATCTTCCCTACTAAGAAACTTAAGTGTGAAATACAGGAATATTAACTGTACTCACCATTACAGAACAGATCTCTAGAGCTTTTGCAATTATAGTTTATTTGAAATATTTTTTAATACAAGGATTTGTCACTATGATCTTAATTCTGGTTTTCCTTTCTCCCATAGATTGTGGTATTTTGTACTTTTGTTTTCATTTTTCTGATGATATTTTCTAAATTACAATTTGATTTTTTCTTGGCTCTGTTGGTTGCCTAGGAATATGTTGTTAATTTATACATATTTTTAAATTTTTATGTTCTCCTGGTATTAATTCTAGTTTCCCTCCCCACTGTAGTTAAAAAAAGAGATTTGGTGTGATTTTAGTCTTTTTATATTTTTAAAAGACTGTTTTGTGGCCTTTTTGTTATTGACCCTGAAGAACAGTCGAAATATACTTGAGAAGGATTGTAATATGCTACTGTTTATGGGATAGTCTATTTATGTCTATTAGATTAATTATACAGTACCATTTTTCAAATTTTCCCTTTACTTATTGGTCTTCTGCTTCATTGTACATAGGGACTGAAATGTCCTATTATCTTTATTTGATATTTTTTCTCTCTTAGTTTTGTCAATAATTATAATTAGGTGCTTTGATGACTGTGGTCAGCCTTTCTGTTGCCAGACAAAACACCTGACATGTGCAATTTAGAGAAAATATATATATTTTTTGACCTCATGGTTTACAATTTCTGTCCATGAATGGCTGTCTCCAAGGCAGAAGCAACATGACAGGAGGGTATGTTGGAGCAAAGCTGTTCAGTGCATGGTAGCTGGAAAGCAGAGTTGTATTACTGCACCAGAGAGGAAGGGGTGAAGGAGATACAGACCATGAGGCCATGCCTCCCTAATCCACCCAGATACACCCAGAAAGAAACTTTACTAATTCCCTGGGATGAGTAAAGCCAGTTAAGTTCACAATCCAGCTTAATTGTTACAATTGTGTACTTACAATTATTACTGCTTTCTCTCTGGGTGAATTGACCATTTTGTCATTATATGATGTCTTTCTTTGTCTCTTGTGTTTTTTTTTTATTAAGTCTGTTTTGTCTCACGTAAGTACAGCCACCCATGCTCCTTTTAGTTACCCTTTACTTATTATTTTCCTTTTATTTTTAGGCTTTTTCCATGTCCTTAAATCTAAAGAGATTCTTTTGTAGAAAGGACATTGTTGGGTCTATATTTTTTGTTTGTTCAACTACTGTATGTCTTTTTGATTGCATTGTTTAATAATTTAAACCTAAAAAGGCTTTATTTATAATTTTGGTTAGTTATATAAGAGAACCCATGTGATATTTAAGCTTGTATGTCTGATTTATTTTATTTAACATTACGGTTTCAAGATGCATCCATTTTCCTGCAAATGACTCAAATTTATCATTCTTTATGGCAGATCAATACTCCATTGTATATAAATATCACAGTTTCATTACTCATCTGTTAATGGACATATAGTCTGGTGCCAAGATTTAGCTATTGTGAATTGTGCTGCTATAAACATGCGTGTGCATGTATCACTGTAATACGATGTCTTTCATTTTTGGGGGGAAGATAATCTAGAAGGGGAATGGCTGGGCTGAATGAAATTTCTAGTTTTAGTTTTTTGAAGAATCTTCATGAACATGTACTAATAAAAATTTAAAAATTCAAATAAATAATCTTGCAATTAGTATTTTTCATGCTATATTAAATTTCAAAATGAAAATACTGACATTTAATAAAAATTTGTAATAAAAACTTTAAAATGACTCCTGAAATGGAAATACCCTTGCCATTTGATTATTTTCTGTGTGTTCTCTCTTTCACTCTTGCTCTCATTTTTTTCCTCTTTTCTCTTGTGTTTCCCTGACTTTTTTGTTGTTGTCATATGCTTTGATTTGTCTCACTTTTTCATTCATGTATCTTCTATGGTAGTTTCCTTGTGGTCATCAGAAATTTTTATGGTTATAATCATCTATTTTAAAGCAGTATCATCTTTAACTTAGTCACAACCAACCACTTCTACTCTTATTTCCCCTCCCCCACACTTAATGTTATTGATAGTACAAATTACATCCTTTTATGTTGTTTTAACTTAAACTTATTTTATTTTATTTTTTTGGTACTAGGAATCAAACTCAGGACCTTGCACTTGCCAGGCAGGTACAGTGTCACTGAGCTAAAACCCCACCCCTTTTTTTTCTTTAAAAGATATTTTAATTGTATTTATTTTTATACATTTGTCTTTTAAACTTAATACTGATATTAAAAATTATTTATGTAACACCATGACAGTATGATAGGGTTTTGCTTTTGTCTAAATATTTACCATTGGTCGGAAGCTTTGTATGTTCATATACTTTTGTATTGCTGTTTGGTTTCCTTTCATTTCATCTTGAGTGATTACTTTTAATATTTTTTATAAGACACATCTAGTGTGACAAATTTCTTCAATTCTTATATATCTGGGGAAGTCTTTATATCGCCTTCATTTTTGAAGAATATTTTTCTGGATACATAGTATATTTGGTTGGTATTTTTTTGTTTATTTCAGCATTTTGAGAATTTTTTTTTGGTACTGGGGATTGAATTAGTGTCCTTAGGCTTTCAAGACAGGTGGTGTAACCACTGAGCTAAATCCCCAGCCCTATTTTAGCATTTTGAATACAACATCTCACTTCCTTCTGGCCTGCATGATTTGTGCTATGTCCTATAGAGCTTCAAAGGAATGAGCCACTTATCTAATTGCTTTAAAAATTGTCTTTAATTTTAAACAGTTCGATTGTAATTTGCCATGGTGTGATCTTCTTTTGGTTCACCCTAGTTCTGGTTGTTTGGCTTCTTATATCTGGTGTCCATTTTCCTTCCTCAGATTTTGGGAATTTTCTGCCATTATTTCTTTAAATTTGCTTTCTGGACCTTTTTCTTCTTTTTCTGTTTTTGGCATTTCCATAATGTGTATTGATCTGTTTGATAATTTCCCAAAATTTCCATATCTCCATTCTTTTTCCTTTCTGCTTCTCTGACAAGTGTCTTTTGGGTGATTTCAAAAGGTTCCGTCTTTGAGTTTACATTTATTTCATCTACTTGATCAAGTCTGCTCTTGAACCCCTTTGAAGAATTTTTCAATTCAGTTATTTTATTTTTCATCTTCAAAATTTGTTTGGTTCTTTTAAATATTTCTGACTCTCTTGATATATAATAAAGGAATGAATGAATGAATGAATGAATGAATGAGACAGGGTCTCTATGTTGTTCAGGCCGGCCTTGAAGTTACTACATAGTCCATGCTCAAACTCGAAGTGATTCTTCTGCCTTCAGCCTCCCAAGTGTTGGGATCACAGGAGTGCACTTCTATTCCTAGCTTTCTCCTGATATTTTTATTTAGTTCATGTACCATTTTAGTAAGTGTCTTCAGTCCTTATGATAGATAGTTGGTTTGAGGTCCTTACCAGGTCATCCTTATACAGATGTTACCTGACTTATATTGGTTTGACGTGTGAGTTTTCCACTTTACATAGTGCAAAGGTGATAAACATGTAGTAGAAAGTATATCTTAAATTCTGAAGTTTGATTTTTAGGTCAGACTAGTGGTCTGTTGTACAGTACTCTCTAGTGATCCTGAGCAGTGCAGCAAGGTTCAGCTTCTGTTTATCCATGTGATGAGAATAAACAACCAACACTCTACAGCACACATATCTGAGGAACGGCCCATGGGTCTCATGTGGCCCTGGACAGTTAGTAATGTGGCCCCTTAGGATCATAAGCTTAATGTGATTTTTAGCATTATTCTTCATGGCTCAATTGGGTAGTGCTTAAGCATAGGATGAAGAGATGACAGTGGATGACTGTGTAGGGGAGGCTGCGGTACAGTATTCTCTGCCTCCTGGGACCTGCCTCCTTAAACACACAGTTGGGATAAAATCTGTGTCAGATGTTACACGCACATGTGTGAGACTGGGTGAGTAAAATGCAGTGATTACTAGTGATAGTACTTTAGCCACCTGTACAGTACCATTGCCTGCCTGTGAAGAGAAGCTTTTACTGTTATTCCGGAGACATAGAAGGAAACGTATAAGTTTTTAAAATTTAATTGTTAAAGTTGGGCTTGTGTTGTTTTGTAGAAAAATTTAATAAGGTAAAATATTGGTTTAGCTGCTGTGGCATAGGGAATATAAAATGTATCAGATAATTTTCTCATATTTTTTAATTACATGTGTAATTTTGCTAATACTAGAAAGGTAGTAAAAATATAAAAAATACAGAAAGTTTGGTTACTTATATACATTGTTACATATTTTATATGTGGCCCAATTAATTTCTTTTTTACTCAGTGCATCCCAGGCAAGCCAAAATTTTGATACCTCCTCTCTACAGTGTACTGTTTTGGTAAGGTATGAGGTTCTGTAGGTAAAGTCTGTTACATGAAATTTTAACTTTCTAACTTACATTGGGTGCATTGGGATGTAACTTCATCTTACGTCATGGACCATCTCTACTTGTTTTTTAAGGTCAATTTCTGTAGGTTTATTTTATTCCATTAGTTAGGTTATGTTCCTGTTTTCTTCCAGTGCCTTTATTACTTTGTGTTGGGGTCAGTACATACAGCCAACTCTCCCTGTACAGGCTAACTTCGTAATCAGTAGACCTAGAGATTCTGAGGCCCTTACAGATCTTTTCTGTGAAAGGATCTTCTCTGTATTTAGGTATGTAAATTTCAAATTAATGAGTCAGATATTGCCAGTTTCTTTTTCAGGAATTTATAATCTTTTACTCTCTTTTTCTGTTTATAGCTGTTATAAATTGTTCATCTCTTTTTTTTGTTGTTGTTCTCAGGGGCTCCCACACATCTAGAATATTCTACATTCTGTCAGCACTTTGAAACAACTGACATAGAATCCAGTCCCGTAGGTGGGCTCATGAAAAGCTGAAACACTGTAAACATGTTCAGCTCTTCTCATTTTCCGGGGGAGAAGCTACCATGCTGTACTTGTCTCTGCAGCACTGCCTATCCTCCAAAGAAGTAGCAAGCCACCCAACTCTTTTATGCTTTCTGTTGTACCTAGGTATCTACATTATGCCATGTACCCTCAGCACTTCAATACAGGCAAAACAAAAACTAGTCCCATAAGCAACCCCATCTCAGAAACCAAAATGTTGGACAAATGCACCATTTCTTTCTGTTCTCAAGAAGTAGCTGGAACTTGGCACTTTTTTCCCAGTGGCACCATACTGTGAAGTGTGAGGGGGCTGGCAAATGAGTACCACAAATTTTCCTCCTGGCTTTGGAGTGCTTGGCTTTCTGCTTAACTGAGTTTAAGGAGTTTCATAACTTGTTTCAGGATTTCTAACAAAGAGAATTGGTCATAGATTGTTGTTGAATTGGGTTTTCTATAATGGACAGAGGAAGTAAGGCTTGCTATTTTGTGATATTCTTGTGCAGAATTTAATATCATATTTGTCATAAATGAAACAACTGTGTAAAAACGGTCAGCTTTTCCATTGCTGGACATGATACATGATATGGATAATATAAAGGAGGAGAGGTTTACTTTGGCTCTGGTTTTAAGGGATTCAGTCAGTGGTGCGCTAGCTCCCAGAGAAGAGGGAATGGGAGAGTAAAGCTGCTTAGTTCTTGGTGGTTGGGAAGCAGAGCAGGGGGACAGTCACATAGAGGAAGGGACAGAAACCAGATAATTTTATCAAGGTCATACCTCTATGACTTACCCAGACATGACTAGCAGTGTTCTCCACCAGTCTTCTGAATGGCTCCCAAATGAATAAAGTTGACACAATCAGTTCATCTTCACATCCATCCCCTTGTCAACTTGACACCCAAACATATCTCCTTAAACCATACTTAATCCCCTAATAAACACAAAGTAATAATTGCACCTAACATGACACAGCTGTTTCAAATACAACTGAAAATGCAATAATTCCTTTCCCAAAGTCTCAACAGTTCCAACATTTTTCATAAGTCTAAGTCAGAGTCTCTTCTGAGGCTCAAGCAAGCATTTAGATGTGAACCTTTGTAAAAATTTTAAAAAATTATATAACCCCAATGTACAGTGACACACATGGCAAACATTCTGTATCCAAAAGGGAGGTACAGAGTAGAAAAAAATAAGACCAAAGCCAGCCCAAGACCCAACAGGGCAAATATTAGATCCTGTAGCTCCATGTCCAATATCTGAGGCACATGACTGAGTTGTGAGTTCCAGAGGGCTTGAGTGGCTCTACTTTTGTGACCTTGCCGGTTGTAGCTTACATTGCCTTTCTTGAGCTTGTATCACATAAAACTCGAAGCTATGCTTAGAAGATGTTCTGTGGCCCTGGCATCTCTGATTTCATGGACTCCTGCAAATGAAATGTTTGTGCTTTTGCACCTTTGAGCCATGAGTTTGCACATGGTTCCTTCTGAGCCAAAATTTATTGTTTTTAGAATTTTCTACTCAACTCTTTTCCCACCATTTCTCACCATAATTTTGCTAAAGCAGTCAGCAATGCCCATACTACAGTCTGAATATTGAGCTGTCTGGACATAGCCTCTGCCAGATTAATTAGTCTACCACTCTTAATCTTAATCTCTTGCCAAGTCTCAGGACATGGGCACAATGAAGACAAATTTTCTGCCAGAGTGTAATCAATATAGCCTCTACTACAATCACTAGTGGAGTCTTTGTTTCCAACTGAAATTTCTTGATCCTGGTCTTTATTGTTTGCATTTCTGTAATCTTTTGAGCTCCAACCAGAATCACCTATACAGCTTTTTTTTTTTTTTATAGTATTCTATGGCCTTTATAGTCTCCTTGTACAAAGCATTCCAAACTTCTCCCACAAAGTAGTTCCAAAGGTTTCCAAACCTAATGATCATGTAGTCACAATAATGATGCCACTTCTGTGGCCCTAATTTCCTGTATTAGTCAGCTTTTCTGTTGCTGGACACATTACCCAACACCTACAACTTAAATATGAGTAGTTTCTGCCTTGGAGCCAGCCGACCAAGGACTGAAGGCAGAAACCTCATAGTGGAAAGCATTGGTGGAGCAAATCTTAATTCGTGGCATCCAGGAAGCAGAAAAAGGGAACAGTGTTAAAGAGAAAGGAATAAGGGACCAGGCGTAGTGTCCTCAGTCATGTCTCTGTTACTCATCTAGACTCACACAGACTGTGCTCCACTAATTAATCCCCTGGGCAGCGCCAAGGCCTATAACGTTGACACAATTAAGCTACACCATCACAAATGACAGTGGACCTTTGACTTACGAACTTGATTGGTTACTTGGTTGTAACTCAGGTTGGTTGTAGATCAATACAGCTGAGTTCTACATGTTTATCTGAGTACACACTATATAGATAACAAGAAGCAAATAAATCTTCCATTAACCTAAATAACACAAGTTATTTGTTTGTCAGGCTGGTCGTAATTTAAGGGTCCACTGTATAAAGAAAGCTGTTGAATTGAGGCTGTAACATTCTCTGTGGCTGTTGGTTAGAGGATGCTCTCAGTCTTTGTCTTATAAACTACCATGCATAGTAACTATTGGCTGGCTTCATTAGAATGAACAACTGAGGAAATAAGATGGAAGTCACAGTATTTAGCAACCTCCTCTCAGAAGTATCACCCATTATTTTTTCAGAAGCAAGTTACTAACTATATCCTACTGATACTTTGAGGGGATCATTCAAAGTTTGAATTAAAAGGTGGTTGGGATTGTGACAATCATTTCGGAAGCTGACTCTGTAAAACTTATGCATTTATTTTGGGTTATATAATAATATAAAAGTGAATTATGCATTACACATTAACTGCTGTTGCAAAATTTGTATGATCTTGGATTAATTACTAATCTATGCTGAGTCTTAAATAACAGGTTAAGTTGACTGTTTTCAAAATGAAAGTAATTATGCCTACTTCATAGGGGAATGTAGCAAACCTGAGAAAAGCATTTTAATTGTAAATCACTCAAAAAGACTGATGGGTATTACAAATGTGCTTTGTATTCACTTAGGGTTCATGGCTAATCGAGTGACAGTCTCTCACACAGTACTTAAAATATAGAGATGTGTCAAATGTAGAAAAGTGAAATAAAAGTAACTAGAACTTTATTTTAATGAGAAAATATATAGCACTCAGTCAATAGTTGTATTTGGCAACATAAACAACATGCCAATGACTCTAACTTGATTACATGGTGAGTAAAGGGCAGGAATGGACTCAGTATGCTGGAATTTTGTTAAGAGTGAGGGAAGGAACGTTTAAAGATTTCTAACCAAAGGAACATATGTATAATTTAGACAGGTTTATTGTACCTGCTGTGTTAATCATGAATTAAAACTGTTGTCTCATATTTTAATTGTATTGTCTGTAGCTTCCAATTTCAGAAGAGTTTTTTCATATAGTGTTCTCTGGTTGAGACTGCAGCAGATTAAGACTGTGAAGTAGTATCATATATTCAAAACTAGCAAACTGTGATTAAAATAGATTTTGAACTATGATCTATGATCAAAAATAGATTTTTGAATTACATTTAAAAAAACTTCACCTTATGCTAAATAATATTACACTTACCAAGCATCTATTATTTCCCAGTCTTTCTTTGAAAACTTTATGTTATGATATCAGTTTATCTTTATCACACTTCTCTAAGATCTATATTATTATTATTTTCTGATGATTTTACAGGTTAGAAATGCAGTACCTCACCTCATGTCCTATAACTAATAAGCTCAGAAGTCAGGAACAGAACCTTGTTAAGAACCTTTGTATCTAGATATACCCCCAAAGCCTCATGTCCTCATAGATGGGGCTTTATGGAGCTGGCTGGATCTAGGGTATATGATACTAGTATTAAAGACGTGTGGTCCACTGATTGAATTTGCATGGTTCTGGGTTGTACTACACAGAAGGCTGGTAGCCTGGATGAGATGAAAGGGAAAGGCAGCCTGGGTGCTGCTGCTGCTGCTGCTGCTGGTTACTGCTTGCTACTTGGTGCCTTCTGCCTGCCATGTCATGCACTGTTTCTCCGCTGCAATGTCCCTCTGCTGTGCCACCATGCCTCGGAGCCAGCTGACTATGGACTGAAACCTCTTCAAACTGTGAGCTGAAATAAACCTTTCCTCCTTAAACTCCGAGTGTTGAATATTTTGTCCCAGCCATGAGAAAAGTAACAAAGACAAACCTGATAATGTAGCTCTAGAATATTGCTAATAAAAATGTTATTATCATCTCATCCCAGTGTCCTGTGAAAGATTTGTGAAAATGCAAACTTTCAGGCTTCATTTGGGGTGGGATCATGCCCTCAACTATTTTATTATGTGGTAGGTTAAATGAAAAGAGCCAGAATTAGTTGTGGCCACATGTTGTGAAAGCTAAAGAATACGTGGGCTACTCAGGAAGTTACTCTAAGACCTTGTCCCTCTAGACCCTCAAATTGAAATTATCTAGAGTAATATCAATGTAATTTTACTTATGAATCTTCCTCTTTCATATATTCAGCTAATTTGTAACCATAGATCTACTTAATTATCGCTGTTTTTAAGGAGGTATGTGTGAAAACACCTTGTGAATTAAAATATTCAACCTAGATTCATAAAGTGTATGGACTGGAAGAATTATTGGGGTTCATTTAGCCTCTGCAAATTACTGATGATAAAACCAAAATTTCAAATGGGAAGAAAGTCAGTGAAGTCAAGGTGAAGTGGTGGAAGACTATGGAGATATCTGAAACTCCAGTTTCATCAGTACCTTTTTAAAAATATCAAAGAAAGGGTAAAGTTGTAAAATTGTATCCTAAATAGGATTTAGACAGAAGAAAACTTTTCCATTGCACTGAATCACTGGGACCTTATGTGGTTTTTTTGGACAGGTCAATAACCGACAACAAAATGAGATAGATGATTTTAAGAAATGAAATAAGTGAAATTATCAGGACAGATACATCTTTCTAAATATAAATATATCATTAATTTATTAATTTTTCACAGAGGGAAATTTGAGTTTGTTCAGTAATTATGCAGTATAATATACTGAAAATTTTTTAGAGAGTCAAGATGATACAGGTATCAGTGAAGCAGGTATTTTGTGAATCTGATTATAAAGTGGAAATGTTTATTTGAAACTGCACTATTTAAAGTCCTTGTTATAGATTATATCTTTTATAAGTGTGTGAGAATGTTTGAGGGAGAAGGCAAGTGTGCTGTGGACTTACATTCGGGGAAGAGCACCATTTAAGAAGAGGAGGATGAGGTGCTCATGGAAATGAGCTAAACTCATGGAAATGAATTGAGGAGGAAAAATACTGCCAAAAGGGAGGAAAGAGAGTGCTGTAGGAATCAGTGATGACAAGATATTTTAGGATGAGTGGATTGAGCAAACATATCAGGTGCTTCTGATAGATAATAAAGGACTATGTTTAATTTTAAAGAATAAAATACTAGTTTTTTTTAGGAGAAAATTATTTCCATGGCAAGGCACATGCAGAACAAATGCATAACATTTTAAAAAGTAGAGGCAGTATTTCAGAGCGAAATTTTAGAAAGCTGTACTGTTATGGGAAGAAGAGGAAAAAGTAGTAACTACAGTGGCAGATTTCTGGAAAGAAACTTTTTCCCCAGTTTGTCAGAGAAGTTTTAAATAGTTTGTATGCTAAAGGAAAAAAAATCTTTTGGAGAAGTTAAGCATTGATGTGATGGCAAAATCTGAGCCATGCTCTCCGTGGATTAATAATAGGTTTAAGTTTGTCCCTTGGAATGGGGTAAGGGATGCTTTGTATTGGAAGAGAGTGTCAGTGAGAATAGAGAAAGCAATGGATAGGAAAAGAAAGGAATCTTAAACTATGGTAATTGGAAAAGATTTGTTTCAATGGTGAGCTTATAAATGATTTTCCCAACTATATTCAAAGAAAATTCAAACTAAAACAGTAAGAAACATTACAACTCCAGAGAGAAAATTCAGGGAAAAAAAAGCAATGGATGAGGGTACAGTTAAATTTTAATATATATTGTTATTGGAAAAGTAAATGGCTGCAAGTACTTTAACATTTTTGAAAAATGATTTAGTAGTTATGAATCTAAATATCTTCAAGATTTATACCTCTGAATAGATAGAATGATATAGATAAAATAAACCTTTACAAAGGTATTCATTCATGTATTATATAAACAATGTTATATCAATTGAAGAACTGTATAAAACATGCAACAAGAAAATGGTTAATTTATTATAAACTAGTGATGGACTGTTATACAATCATCAAATTCAACTTTCTAAAAATGTTAATGATCCTCTTTTTTTTTTTTTTTTACATGTGTGCAGTATATAATGTTTACATTCCTTGTGTGGAGTTTGTGCATATACATGACACATCCCATGGCCTTTTTTCACAAGGGATGCATGAAGGGTGAGGGAGGGAACAGAAAGGGGATGAAGAAGAAATTAAGATGTGTACATGTACCAGCTTCCCACAAGGAATGCAAATATTATGTACTTCATACATGTACTAATAAACTATATACACTTTCAGTTTCTCACACCAGAGAAACTATTCAGTATTTATACGTGTGTGTCCTATTTATTTCACTTAAGAGTATCGCCTTAATGTGCATCCATTTAGCTATAAATGTCTCTAATTTCTCATTTTTTATGGGTGAGTAATATTCCATTTTATAAAAATAGAGGGTCTTTTTTTTTTTTTTTTTTTTTTTGGTACCAGGGATCAAGCTCGGGTCCTTATTTATATATGTTCAGTAATACTTGAAATTTTCATGATAAAATATTAAGTGAAAAAAATCTGTCTGTTGATCTTGCCATCAACCCATCCATCCTTCAATCTACCTAGCTAATTTTGTTAATTACTTGCTATTATATATATATGACTCCATTTGCCCACAGTAAATACTACTAAATACACCAAAATATCATATAACTTTATTTCCCAAGTTATGAGACTGTATATTTCCCAAAATTTGTACAATGGGAATACATTTCTTTGATAAACAAAACAGATCTTCATTTTTAAAAGTTTTAAGGATTGTAATTATTATGTGTAATTATTATGTGTGAACTTACTGAGAATAGACAGTTTTAGTTAAGATTTTGCCCAGACATATTTGTCTCTCTTCTATGAACATGTCCCTTATTGTTTTTTCCTTCCCAAGGCAGAGCTTTTATTGAAAGGGAGAAGCTGCCAGGCTGTCTCCAATAATGGCCAGAGCAGCAGCTGGGAGCTTGTCAGGCAAGGTTTATAAGGGTTGGGAGAGCATCACGGTGGCTGGAGATTGGCTGCAGCTAGTGGCGAGGTTTAAACTGATTGTCAGGTTTGAACTTACTGGCAAGAAAACTTATTGGCGGGAAAGGTGGTGCGGGGTAAGTTTCACTTTCATGAAGATGATAGGTTTCAGTTTCCCCCAAAATGACTCATTTCCCATAGGCGGGAGCCATTTTAGGATGTAGGACTATTGGGGCCATTTTGTCTAGCAGAGAACTCTATCATTACAGACTCTTGTCATTATGAAATAGGCGCAAAGGTCTCTCTTTCTGCAGCTGCTTCCTGCTCGCAGAGGGGCGTTGGTGGTGGGGGTCTATGCGGAGGAGGTGTGGTCTGGATAGGTGGAGTAGGCATCAGTAGTGAGGGGTTGGGCCATGACAAGTTAGCTGTCTGCTTGGTGAAGGCCCGCATACTTTCCTCGGGGAGCGAACCAGTGAAGATCTTGCTGTAACTCAAGGATGAAGTCAGGGAAGCAGAATGTCAGCTGAGGAAGGAGCATGAGATTATTTATTCCTCGGGAATGCCAGTGAGCTTGATATTCGTGGGTCCATGTCCAGTTTCCGGGGTGTCCTGGTGTGCTTCCTAGGGGTCTTGAAGGCCTCAGAGTTTACACTGTGTCTGAGGCTGCCACATGAATGTCCCTTATTGTTACTGAGAAATTGATTTCAAACAAGAATATTTATTGGAACACAAATGACTTACATATTGTTATTTGGTATAATGTAATAATAAATAAGCTGTGGTCAATAATTATATTTGAAAAGACTGACTCAAATTATTTACTTTTTTCTTTTTGTTACTGGGGATTGAACTCAGGACCTTGTGCTTATGAAGCAGGTGGCAGCATCACTGAGCTAAACCCCCAGCTCAAATTATATTTTTATTAATGAAAAGAATGGACTCATCCTTCATATTCATATTCGTATTCATATCCTACATGAAAAACTGTAGAGATTAAAGCTCTTAAGTGTAGAGCTTACATTATTAACTTTAATGGTAACAAATCTTCTACTGAATGTCTGTGCTTTTAGTGAGGGGAAGAGGCAGCTCTTTTCACATCATACGCACTTAGCAGATGGACCATTAAGTAGATCTCATTTCTTATGGGCACCAAATAAAGCTTTTGTGTCATGTCAGTAAACATCACCCCCAAGAAATTCTGACTTTTGTTTGGGGGAAAGAAAAAACAAACTTATGATGTAATGGTAGCATGATTGACAGTGATGGATTAGAGTTTTTGGAGCGTTCTTTCACAATGAGAAGTTAATGTAGAGCTATTTATGACAAACTTTTTTCACTAGTATGCCAAGAAATAAATGTGTCACTTATGTGGGCTAGTAAAGAAGATGTTATTTCTTTGAAATTTCACACTGTTAAAAATGTTGTTTCAAGCATAAAGAATGGATTCTTCATTCCTGACCATGACACCAAGTCCCTGTATGATATTGGCAAGTCATTTCTATATTCTTGGCCCAAATGTCCGCATATCTAATGCTTCTTTTAAGGACAAAATGAAATAACAATAGACTTCAAGGTACTTTTATTGAGAAAGATATGTAAGAGCGGGGTAATTAGTGACATTTAAGCTCCATGATATTTAAGAAAATAAATCAGTCGATAACTATATGGACAAGTTAGAAAAAATTAAAATAGCACAGGAAAGAATGTAATGTAACCATGCCTTAATTGTTTTTAACTCTAGCAAAAATGTGAAAAAATACCCTTTTTCCACCTAAAGATGCTTTTATGTAAAAAGTGGTCAGGATTATGATGAAGGATGATACAGGCATTCACTGAGTATGTAGTCATGCTTTGAGAAGGTTCATCTGGCTGTGGCATGTTTGACAGACTAGCATTAGTATAAATTGGAGGCAGGAAACCCCAGGAGAGTGGCTATAGATATAATCTGAAATTACAAGGTCTAAATATCCCCAGATCAAGTAATCAGTCAATATATGTTTGTTGAGATTCCACCATATTCAGAAAATTGGGCTAGTGCTGCTTCCTACCCCTCTGAGAACATCTTAAGTAGGAAAGAATAATCATATCTTGGATTCCCAGCAGTATTCAGTGGTAAGAAGCACTTATAAGATATAGCTGCCATGTCCTGACCTTTACTTCTTTCTCACGTTGTTAAACAAGCAATTAGATGAACTTAGATGACCATTAAGTTTTATATAAATAATCTGCAACAGAAAACTGTTAGAGTAAAACCTGTGCAAATGTAGCACACATGACTGTGCTTAACTTATTTAATGCAATGTTTTATATCAGTCTGCTTGTACTTGTGTTTTTAAATGAATAATTATTTTATAAGATTTTCTCTTGAGATTAATTTCGTCATTATTATGAAAAGTTTACTTGGTATAATACAGGTTACACTTATTTCTATGTTCCACTCACTCCTATACTCCTTTATTTATAGTATATCAAATGAGGAAACAGATCTAGGAATGTTAAATGGCATTTTTAGTGTCAAATAGCAGGTTAGTCAAAAAGTCATAATTTAAATCAGGATTTGACTCAACTACATTGTATTTTTTTTAATCAATTATGTTTCTTTTACAGATGTACCTATAGAAATAACTTTCTTTTTCTTCACCTTCTCCTTAAACTATTTTCTCTTAAGTACATAATAGCAACATAATTGGGAGATGATTGAATGATAGGCTGAAAGAGCTCAAGGAGGAAAGGAAATTTACTTCTGAATAATGTAAACTATCTACAAAAATAATGGTGTGCATCAAATTAAATTTTCATTTAAATAGATTTCTAATAGTAATGTTATATTTGGTTTTTATCATTTAGATCAGAAGTGACTTAGACAAATCAGTGGCTTTTATGTTTGCCCAAAGTGTGATGAAATTAATTTTTATATTTCTACTTGATTAGTTATAAATAAATATGAATAAAATCACCCTCTTACCACAGTGAGGGTTGAATATCTCAGAATAAACCTTGACAATTTACTGGTTCTAAAACAAACCATATGTTCATGAGGATGTAGGCATTAAATGCCCTACAAATGCTTCATTAATTTTACATTAATATGCATTCATTTAGAGTCTTCCACACTTAAATTGCTTTAGTGATTTTTTTCCTCTGGAAATGCAAGTAGTTTCACAGAATGTTAAAATGCCAATATGTGTTATATTTATTGGTTGTTTATAGCTGAACTTTTCAGCCATATTTATCAAAATTTATAAAATTGAAGAGTAACAAGATATTTAAATGCAACATATAAATGTTTGCATTAACACCTTAGCAATAAGGTTATCAAATTTTGTCAGATTTATTCCATTTTATGTTAATCTCTTACTGGTTTCTAAAATATTTTAATTAGCTAATAAGGCTTTATGAAGTAGAAACTAGTTCTTTAAAATATTTTAGTGAATGAATATTTTTACTTCAACAGGATAACCGGAAAAATAATACAATGTTTGTCTAATTCATGTTTTCTATTTGAAACAGAACAGCAAAGAGCTGAACCCCAATGTAAATGTGTTTATACTAAATGGATAATTTGTGTATAAATTAAAAATATAAGAAATTTATTCTGTTAGCGTAATGTTTGCTATTGTTTTAGAGAATACTGATAAGAATATTGTTATGTAACCTTAAAAATCCAAAAGAAATGTGTCATAATAAGATATTTAAATGCATATTTGTTTTACATTCCTTGAGTATCTTAATTCAAATATGGATTTTACAACCATCTATTATTTCTTGCTTTTGAGAGTGAATTTGTGTGCATGAAGTTCTTGCTTAATTTTTAATTCCCTAGGAATTGTTTTTACTCGGCAGTTAGTATCTGTGATAGGGACAGTTTATTAAAAAGTTTATTAAGGTAGGAACAGTTTATTTAAAAGTTTATTAAGGTAGGCCTTAAGGTAGGGCATAATTCCTTGGCTTATTTTGAGCTGCAGTGTACATTTGAAAGAATATCCATGGCTCCTCTAATTTTGATGTTTTATTTTATCTGATTGAATACTCAACTAGTTTCAACATTTGGAATATGCTATTATTTACAAATGTTCCCTTGTGTTTTGTTGGACATTTGTATAGTGTTTGTCTAAGTGCATGCATTTCACATTGAAAGAAAGCAGTAGGCCATACTTCTCTGGGTAGGCTAGCCTGGAAAATTTTCACTGTGTGTTTGGGTTGATCTAAGATGCTTCCAGATACCTATTTCTTTGAGTATAAGTTAAAAACTATTCTCTAGTGGTGTTTAGGCTGCTTTGCCCTCTTCTGACCTGTGAGCCTTGACGGTGTGAAACAGGATGACTATGTTGTGCAGACTCTGGGTAATTCAAGTGTGCTCCACAAAGAAAAAGCAGGGACTTTATCTGAAAGTGCGTTATCAAAGTAGACTGTCAGGCCTCTTCCTAACCCTAGAACTGGAAATGAAAATCTACATTTTAACATGTTCTGTCATTAATTTGTGTGCATCCTAACGTTTGAGACACCCTGAGCTAAGATTTGGCCAGAAACAAAGTCTGCATTGATCATTTCTCTTTACAGGACATTGCATACAGTTAGCGTTAGTGCTATGTATTTGTTCATTGACTGACCACAGTTAAGTTGTAATGTGTTAACTCTGGGCCATTCTGTTTTGTTTGGTCTTGGAATATGAGACTAAGAAGAATGACAGCATTTTCTGCCTCCTTTGTGTTTTCCTGTCATTCCTATCTTATTACTTTCTTCCAAGCAAAGTCACCTTTGAAATTTTTTCCAGGTGAATAAGAAAAAGTATATTTTAAAAAGATCTCAGGCTGTTTGATCTTCAAGTACACTAAATAAAAAGATGATAATCTTTTCTCCTCACCTGATTGCATCTTTGTAAATGCTTAGAAAAGCAGATTTTATGAAATGTTACACATTTTATTGGAATGCGATACCATCTTACACATTTCACCTTCTGCCTTATGAGACAATGAATTCCTGCATGAAGTGCCATTGGGTTTAATTATGTACTACTCTTATCAGAATTTAAACCTCAACTGAGGCTGGTGTGTGCATTTTTTGATTGAGGAGTGCACAAGAACATGAAGTGTAATTTGTAGTTTTATCCCCTGAAAGAAAAGTCTTGTATCCTCCATTTCATTGGAGAGGCATTAACTTTATGAAGTATCCCAAAATGTATTGCATGAATGAGACTTTTCCCCTCAGATTGTTTCAATTATAGGACAAGTGTATTTAATTTCTCTTGCTATAAGAGTGAAAACTATTTATTGAAACAAATGAGGATTTTTCTTCATTTAAATTACTTTTTCTTGGAGTTCGTGTTTTGTTAATTTTGCCTTATGAGGGACATACTGTGCTTTTTTTTTTAGAAAAACAGGAGTCTAGAAACTTATACCTTCTCAACTTTAAACTATGTTTCTTCTGGTGTGTATTTAGTTCACATTTTCTGAGCTTCACCACCTTCAGTTATTGTCATGGTAACATTAAATAAAATCTCTTAATAGACCAATATTATAACAAAATTTCAGCACATCAGAGATGAAGATACCATATGTCTCTCGAAAGGAGAAATGAATCGCACATAAAGTCAAGGATCAGAATGTTCATTTGATTCCTTACTCTAGCTAGAAGGGAAGGTGAAGTGAAATGGTAACTTGGATCTCTTGTGAGATGTCAAGGCAGTGTCCCTTGTTACAGGTTTTTATTTTGTTGTTGATTATGTGGGCTTTTTCTGTCTGGAGAGTCATTCCCTTAATTTATGGTGAATTTTATATCATCTCCTTGATAGTTCTTTTTTCTCTAATCTTTTCTTAACCTCTTACGAGTTGAGTGTTGGGTTTTTTATTTATTTTCTAATTCAGTTAGAGTGCAAATTTGAAAAAATATGACAAAATTTTTCCACCATCACATTTAGCTCCCAGTTTAAATGTTTACATTGGAATACATTTTTCTACTTGGATAATGAGATGTCATAGAGAATCTGAAGGTTTTTATTCTACTCATCTTTTGCCTTTGTTACTGAATAAAGTAGCACTTTTGCAGGAGTATTTCATTCTCCTTGGAATTTTTCTGTATGTTTCTAGTAGAATTTTGTTGATGTACTAACATGAATGATCATAAATTTTTGTGTGGCCCATTGCATAGTTCACATTGACAGTATTGCAGATTCAGCTGTATACCAGTACCACTGACATCTGAGCCTCTGCTTGTTGCTAAGTCAAAATCTGTTGATCTACTTCACACTTCTTTATATCTTCAAAAATTCAGTTATAAACCTCTCTGGATTTCTGAGGATAGCAAGATGTATTAACCTTTATCTACATATCTATAGGGCTCAGTTTTCAGGTGAACATTATGTCACCTCTGCATGACTTTAGATATGAATATTGTAGCTAAAATATAGACATAACTACTCAAATAGATAACATTTACAAAGCACTTACAACATGCCGGGAAAGGTGCTAACAGTTTGAGAGGTATATTACCTTACATAGTTCTTACAACAGTTATGCCATACAGGTCTTATTATGTAGTTCTTTTTACCAGTAAGGACATTAAAGCTTAGAGAAATTAACTTGTCCAGTTTGCATACAAAAAGTTTTAATGCCTGGTTCTAGTCCAGTTTATAGATTGTAATGGCCAATTTCTTGGGCACTATTCTTAAAGGCGAAGGTCTGAACTACCATGTATCTTCTAGTGTATTTTTAGTGTCTGGGTATAGATTTTGTTTAGCATTATACAACAGGTTTTTATTACCTAAAACTCTCTTTATTGGTTGATTGCTCTAAGAATTGTGGAAAGAAAGTAGAGTTGTATCACAGTTGGTAATAACACTCTCCCTCATAAGTTTTAAAAAAAACTTTTATCCGGAATAAAACAATAGGATAATACAATGACTAAAGTGAACACTGATTATGCAATTTAAATGTGTATTAATTGGTAGCATAATCTTTCAAACTCATTTTAGGTTCAACTTCCCCACAGTTTCAATGACATTTCTTTTTGTTGTTCAAATTGTTATGATTATTAAAGGCTGTCTGTGTATGAATTTGTAAAGATGTGTTGTGTTTCTGAAGTTTTATCTAGATATTCAGTAATATTTTTACTTTATATCCTTAAATTTATTATGAAGAGTTTATAACTAATGTTGTCGAGGTCCCACAATGTTTCTAGATGGCTCCACGTGAAAAGCATTAAGTATTGGTGTTTTAAAAATCTCCTTCAACATGCATAAAAATAAAACAGCTTTTTCTACTTTTGAAAAGTTACAGGAAAATGAAATGGTGGAATTCCCCAGTTTGGTTCAATTAGTCCTAATTACAAAATTTATACTGTTCCAATTTTCATATACTACTCCACCTCATGCATTTATAAAATCCAAGTTGACTTATTTACCATAAGTAGTTGTTAAAAACATACATATAAAATTCTTACAATTGAAACCGAAGTATAAAGAATTCTATACAAGGAAACTAAGATTATCAGGCCAGACGGTGGTTGAAAAGTAATTAATACTTAGCGCAAAGCTGACCACTGTTTGCAATATACTTCAATTTAAAACTATATTTCTTATATTAATAGACCTATGTTACCATCTGCTGTAGCATTGCTTTTATTGGTATTAATTATCTTATCTTTAGTTTCCTCATTATACAGATGTTTTTCAGAGTTTTTTCAGCAATATTTATATGATTTGAGATACCAACATGCAAATAAAGCAAGAAAAGGTCTACTGAAAAGTGATAAATTCAGACTATTTGGCATATGAATAAGATGTGTTGCCAAAACATCACTTTAGAGCATTATAATTTTATATTTACAGCTAGCTGTAGTAGTTAAATCTACATTAGAGTTCTCATATTTTCTGCTTAAGAATTTTTTTAAGAGCTGCAGTGAACATCTGAAGATTATAAATTAAGAATGAAATATTGCAGTATTTAAAATTAAGTAGTTTTATTGATTTAAACTAGTTTCATTGACCTATGTATTCCTTTTTTCTTACCACCCTTGGCCTTTTAAAGGTTTTAGATATAGATAGATGATAGATGGATACACAGTGAGAGAGACATACAATTATAAATTCATTCTCTCAGGAGTATTTCAGTATCAAATACTCTGTTTCAGTTTTGCTTTATGGTCAGATTCTATTTACTCAAGCTTATTGAGCCATGCTTGACAAATGAAAATTGTATATGTTTATAGTATACAAAATGATGTTTTGAAATACATATACATTGTGAAGTGATTACCACAATCAAGCTAATTAACATATCCATTATTTTATTTAGTTGCCATTTTTATGGTATGTGGTAACACTTAAGGCCAACTTCATTGACACATTCTAGGCATACAACACAGTGTTATTAATTACATATAATTCTGTATATTACATAATCAAAACTTACACATCTGCATAACTGATGATTTTACCCTTTGATCAAAATCAACCTGTTTTCCCCACTCCCTAGCCCCTTCGAATAACCGTTCTACTTTCTAGTTTTAGGTGTTTAACTTTTGTTGGTTCAACATTTAAGTGAGATCATGCAGTGTTTGTCTTCATTGGTCTGTCTCTTTTTTTCACTTGGGATCATGTCTTCCAGTTTCGTCTATGTTATTACAAATGGCAGGATTTCTTTCTTTTGTAAGGCAGAATAATTTTCTCTGTGAGTGTGTGTGTGTATTACATTTTCTCTGTGAATTCATTCATTTATGGATACTTCAGTTTTATAGATATGGTTATGTATAATGCTGTAATGTTCACAGTAGTGCACAAATCTGCAGTGTACTGATTTCATTGTCCTTGGATGTGTACCAGAAAAGGGACTGCTGGACCAAATGACAGTTCTATTTTTAACCTTTTTTTGGTATCAGGGATTGAACTCAGGACCTTGCGAGGCAGGTGCAACCACTGAGCTAAATCCCCAGCCCTATTTTTAACCTTTTAAAGAATCTCCATACAGATTTTCATGGGGATTGCACCAATTTACATTGACACTAAGAAGGCACAGAAGTTCCCTTTTCCCCAAATCTTTGATAACATTTATTAATATTCTACATCCTTGACAATTTTTGGTTATTTGATAATAGGCATTCCAACTGATGCAAAGTTATCTGATTACAGTTTTTATTTTTCATTTCTCTGATGATTACTGATGTTGAACACCTTTTTACATACTTATTAAAAGTTTGTATGTCTTTTGAGACATGTCTGTTAAAATCCTTAGCCCATTATATAATGAGAATATTTGGCATCTTTCTGTAGAGGTGGTTTTCTTACATACTGTGGATATTAACCCTTTTTCAGATATATATTTTGCAAATATTTTCCCCATTACTTATATTACCTTTTCACTCTGTTGGTCACTTCCTTTGCTGTGCAGAATCTTTAAATCTGACGTAATCTTCCTTGTCCCATTTTGTGCTGGCCTGTTTTCAGGAGTGCAAGTGGGGAGGACTTTTGCCTTCAGATTGTAGTAGAGTGGGGCTAGATTCATGTCACACGGATGCTTCAGTGTAAACAGACAGGACTCATGACAACAGACCTACTGCCAAGGACAAGGTAATTTTATACTGGGACCCAGAATTGGCAGAACGTACATAGACCATAGTAAAATGGGGCTGTAGAGCCATTTGAGGATCTGTAGTTGGGGTCCAGGTTTGTAGGCCTGTTACTTGTGGATTGGGATTGGGCATGGTTCAACCCAGGTCTCTTGGTGGCTAAAGCTTGGCAGCACTGTGGCTAAGTGAGGTTCAACTGAGTCCATGAGAGGCTGGGATACTTTTGATCTGCTGCTGGACTGCTTTAGAGAGAAATCTGGTGCATGGCCATGCCTGGCCTTCTCAAAGTTGCTCTACTTTATCTTAGGTTTCACTTTGGTTTTGTAGCTTCGTACCTGGAAAAACACTCATGGCCATGGATGGTTGCCAGATCATTGGATATGTAGAGGTTTGTGAAATCAGCCTCTATTATCCCACCTTTTCTGATGTTACTCTGACTGTATTCTTGCTGGCAAAAATAGCCTTTTTTAAAAAAAAAACTAAGCTTACTAGGTTTTTTTGGTCATTTTTATAATCACCAGATCTTGAATCCTAGCTGCTTATTAAATTCACATAGTTTGTTACCATCATCTACTTGGGATCCAGCAACCATCAAATGAGAAAACAATAGTGATTAAGATGGTATTGGACAGTAAAAAATAGATGAAAAATAGAAATGGAAATCCACTTTCTTAGAACCCAGATTCTACTGGAAGCAATCAAGTAACGCCTGAACTTTTCCACTGCATCTCTACTATTATTCAAAACCAAGTTTTCTGATGTTTGTTTTGTGATCATCCAAACTGGATTCATGGTCAGCAGTTTTCACATTGAATTGTGAGGCAAAATGGAGAAGCTTCTGTTTCTTTTATTACACAGAGATCTGAGAGGCTGATTTTTGGAAATATAACATGAGGGAGGAAGACATCATTCTAGTTTAGCATGCACTTATGAGACAAAGCAAATACTACGCTAAACATAATAGTCCCTGAAATAAACTCAAATCTCATTTGCTTATCTGATAAGTTGATAGAACACTTGTAATATTAATAAAACATACCAGAACTGAAAGAATAAACTTAGAGGTGTGAGTTACTAAATTATTATCTTAATAGTTTAATTGCTGGAAAAAAATATTCAACACCCACAACTTAAAGGAGAAGATTTTAACTTGGGTAGTAGTTTCAGAAGTTTCAGTCCATGGTAGGCTGGCTCCAGTTCAAAATTATTATGACTGAACCATGTGGCAGAGAAAAGCTACTTGCGTCTTGGTGGCTAGGAATAGAAGCATAGAGGAAAAGGACCTGGAACACATATGCTCTCCAAGGGCGCATTCCTCCAGTGAACCACCTCCTTCAACTGGTTCTTACCTCCTAACAATGCATTCAACTGTAGTGCTAAATATTGCTGAGTATAGTATTGAGTATGGAATACATAAAAAGTTTTAGGTTAACATAATTTTCACTATAAAGGCAAGTCATAGAAACAGTCTAGCTTCTAAAGAAGCAGAGACTACTGTGGGCATCTCAGCCAATGAAATTTGTGATGGAATTTCTGAAATTATGCAGGTGAAAATAAATTGATTTAGTTAAGCACTTTATGCAGTTGCTTTTTTATTCAATGAACTTTAAAAAAAAGTCACTCACCATCAAAATAAGAGGAAAAAGCTTACATGTAAACTCAGACTACACTAATGGCATATATATATGCCATTAGTGTAGTCTGAGTTTATATAGCAAAATCGTTCTACCTATTATGAAAGTAAATTTCACCCAAGTCAAGGACAGAAAAGGAGTCAGAATTAAGTGCATGGTATGCTTTGCTGCTGATTAGGGTCACAAAATTCTATTTCACAAATAGATTTGAAATAATGCATTTTGTCTGTATTTATTCATGTCACCTGCTTCATTTCCTGGCTAACCTCCAGCATACAGTGTTAGTACCTAGTTAAATAAATTAACAGGAATTCAAGCATTTCCCTGTAGCTAGACTCATAAAAATTAACTCTTCATTACCTGTGTGTTCATTAATTCTAGAATGATTTTTCTTTTTCTTCATGCATACTTTTAAATGCCAGCCCCCTCCTCTCAGCTGATGTTTGCCCAGGGAAGAGAGTATAATTTTAATATTTACCAAAGTAATGTATAATGAGCAAAGCTACTAATCTATAACACAGTGCATTTGTGGCCAAATAGAAATATGCTTTTAATTTGTACTGCTCCTTACTGTTACTCTACATTATTAAGAACTTACTGGGTCCTTGCAAATTATAATCTTTGGAGGCAATTTACTTATCTCCTTTTGGCCTAGGACTGAATCTACTGTTAAAATTTTTAAAAATCATATTGCTTTATATTAATCTTTTGGAACATGCTTACTTTTATAACTTAACATGTGGAAAGATTCTGTGTTCTAGTTGTCTAGTCTCCCAATGACTAATTGCTTGATTTATTGTGTGTTTTCTTCCAGGCAGAAGTTTCTTACTTTGTTTTTTGTTTTTTGGGTTTTTTTTTTGTATTAAATTCTTTTATTGGTACATTGTAGGTATACAACACAATTACATTTCTCATTGGGAGTTGTACTTTTATATAATGCATCTTGGTTCTTATTTTTTCCCCATTCCCAGCCCTCCCTTCACACCCTCCACCCTTCCCTATTTACAAAGACTTTATTTCCATTTTTTTCCATTTCTCATCATTTTTTCCTATCCCTTCTTTCCT